>JAMWET010002310.1:185000-220000 GCA_024036415.1 Prochilodus magdalenae | reverse complement strand
TTCCGAGGAGAGTTTCCTGTAGACTGGGATTTTAGCCACTGCTGGTAGACCCGTATGACCATACGCTGCTTCCATACACCTGCAGATTCAGCTACTTCCTTTACACTATGGTCTTTGGCCACGCCCAAATGCTCAGTCACTTCTTTTAGCCAATCATTAACATCTGCTTTGGAGCCATTTGCCACACATGGAACGAGACATTCCCAGCCATACTGAATCCCGTCACTTGCACCTCTCAGGTACTGATAGCCCCATACTGATGCACTCACTGGACAGAAACTATATACATACATATACAGGGGTTGGACAATGAAACTGAAACACCTGGTTTTAGACCACAATCATTTATTAGTATGGTGTAGGGCCACAAGTCCTGCACAGTGGTCAGAGGGATTTTAAGCCATTCTTCTTGCAGGATAGTGGCCAGGTCACTACGTGATGCTGGTGGAGGTTCGTCCTTCTTGGTGGTATGCTGACATTACCCTGGATGCCGTGGCTCTTGATACATCACAAAGACTTGCTGTCTTGGTCACAGATGCGCCAGCAAGACGTGCACCAACAATCTGTCCTCTTGTGAACTCTGGTATGTCTCCCATAATGCTGTGTGCATTGCAGTATTTTGAGCAGAACTGTGCTCTTACCTGCTAACTGAACCTTCACACTCTGCTCTTACTGGTGCAATGTGCAGTTAATGAAGATTGGCCACCAGGCTGGTCCAATTTAGCCATGAGACCTCCCACACTAAAATGACAGGTGTTTCAGTTTCATTGTCCAACCCCTGTATATCAGCCGTAGTGTAAAGGAAGTAGCTGAAATTTGTAGGTGTATAGAAGTGTACGGTCATACGAGTCTACCAGCAGTGGCAAAAATTCCAGCCAACAAGAAACTCTCCTCAGAATTGTGCCAGGAAAGGCATCCACCAAATCTGGCCCAACTGTGCAGTTAGCTTGCTATATATATATATATATATATATATATATATATATATATATATATATATATATATATATATATATATATACAGCAGCTTGTAGCCTTTTATGATTTATCTCCGATCTGGGTGAAAGAAACCAGTGTGGGTTATAAGTAGGCCTTGTTGGACTAATTCATGCCTGCACCCCTGAATTGCTGCTATGCTACTATATTTATCTGTATTGTACTACCTTCATTTGAAAGCCATTTACTGCTCTGTTTAACACCTCCTAATTAGCAGAAACCTATGAAGCCGTGGAGTGGCTGTAGAGCAGAATTGTTTTATGTATATAAAATTGGTTTTGCTTTATTGAAAACATCGATTCCTGTCTCTTGAACTATAGTCATTATTATAACAGTAATATTAGTGTGTGTGGAACACTTTACAGCTGATCGTTCCCGCTTGGAAAAACGGCCTTTTTTATAGTGTTCTATTTAGTCTAGGCCGAGGCTTCTGGCTGTATCCACTTGAGGAAAGCTGCTGGCGTGTTTGGTCCTGCAACAGTTACAATGTCAGGGGCAGTGTTGGCTTTTGCTTTGAAATATTTGTCTGAACCGCACACCCACTCGCACACAGCTACCACTCTGGGCTTGTCTTACACTCGTTCCAGCTTCCTTTTACATTTTTGACCTATTATAGAATGTGTTTGAAAGCGCTGAAAAGCCCAGTGTGGATGTGATGAAAGAATGTGCTGTAAGCTAGAGCGGCTGTACTGCCCTACCAGATGTCCATGTTTTCCATAAATTACTAAAGCTATGAAATACTCATGACTATTAGCGTCAAAACTCACTTTCCCATGCACTGCTAGCCTGAACCTAGCCAGTGTCACTGACTCAAACCACTGTTCTCACAAAGCATCCATAGCTGTTTTACTGCTAGGGGCACCCCCTTGTGGAGAGTTCTTACCCTGCTAAATGTGAGTGAGTACCTTAGCTTAAAAACAGCCCATATTGCCTGAATAGCTGTTTCTAATCATGTTTACAGTCAGGCTACAGACAGTTTATTAAATTATGGCCTGAAATCCCCATTCCCAGAAATGTTCTCTGAAGTTTGAAGTCACCAAAATTCAATTCAATAACAAAAAACTAGTGAGTAGCCTGTAAGTGATTTAGCCAAATCAGATCCTACCACACCTGTATGTGTTGTGACATCATAGCCACAACGTATTGGCACACTACATTCAGGGGTCAAGTCCTAACCCAGAGAAAGTGGTTCCAAGCACTGGCCCATAATTTATAGGTAGTAATTGCAATTTAAATTAGTCAGAAAACGCAATTAGATATGTGTCAGAGTGAAATGCTGTTGGGAAGGGAGATAAAGGTTAACAAGAACAATCAATAATAATAATTTTAGACTAATATGGGCGATATTTATAGAGCTAGCCCAACATGCCAGACGTCTCGGCATGGAGTTATAGAGGTTCCTAATGGTGACCTGTGATAATCCATCCCATGCAGCAACATCCTCACATAGTTCCTGCAGATGGTGCGGTAGGGGTGGAGGTGGAGGGACTCCAGGCCTTCTGGACGTGTGACAACAAACCGTTTATCTTGGTGCTGACCACGGTGCCTCCACACACGGATTCGTTGGGCGTCTCCACCAAGACTAAAGCGGGACTCGTCACTGAAGATGACCCGCTGCCATTCTGAGTCACTCCATGACAGTCTGGCACGACACCGTTGCAGTCTGTGGTGAAGTTGACAATTGGCGTGCATGCAGCCTTGTGTCAGCCAGTGGTGTTGGCGCTAACAGGATGACTCATGGAGGCGCCACTGCTCGCTGAATGTCCGCAATTGTGGCTGTTGGGTCGGTCAGGTACAGCGATAAGGCCCGTCCTTGCTTACGTCACATGTGCGGCGAGTGTGAAACTTGAATCATTTACATGTCTCACGACGCCAAACCTACCCACCTGCCCAGTTTCATACCTGTCTGTTGATTCCTTGTGCAACTGTTTGTGGAACTATTCTTTTGATGATGAGTGTATATTTGTAGTGCAGGTGTTTGATGGATAACACTGGTTACCTGTATGTAGTAATTACGGTTTATTTTAGGCTTTGCTTTTAGATGTGCATTGTGGTCGCTTCAGTTCATTAGAATTAGAGTAGTAGTAGCTGTAAGGCCTCTCTGCTGGTGTCAGAGGCCTCTCTGCTGCAGGCGTCCACCAAAGGCTGCTGCTGTACTGGGAGGAAAACCGATAGATGCTGTAGGTGGGTTCAGTTGGTAAGCGTCTCTTATATGTAATTTCCCTAGCCGCAATCTCATGTAGATCAAAGCCCTGTCTGACAGCGGAGCGCCTGGACCTCCGCTCGACACATGGTGCTGTGTGATGATGTTGTTTCCATGGCGATGAGAGATCCTCTTCCCATAATAATAGCTGGCGGTCTCTTGAGCTACTGGAGCAGGCATGACCGTGACCACCCGGCTGTTTCGTAGCTTACCCAAATGTCAGGTGTGTGTAGTAACGGGTTGTAAGTTCACCTTCACTTTTCGGTTCTACTCTGGAGCATCCGGACGTTTTGGCTTCCCATCAGATGACCATTATCAAAGTGAAACTTTACACACCATTGCAAAAACGTACAGTATTGTGCCAGAGCCACAAATCACACTCTCAAACGTCTCGGTATGGAGCTGTAGAGGTTCCTAATGGTGTCCTGTGATAATCCATCCCATGCAGCTTGAACATCCTCACACAGTTCCTGCAGATGGTGCGGTAGGGGTGGAGGTGGAGGGACACCAGCCCTTGCATGACCACAAACTATTCATCTTGGCTCTGACCACGGTGCCTCCACACACTAATTCGTTGATCATGGAGGCATTCAGGTTCCATATGGCATCCTGCGACACAGGTGCTGCAGCTGGGCCTGTAGATCCTGCACACTCGTAGGGTGCCGAAGCTGGCGTCCCAGCTTGTCCCATAAATGCTCAATTGCCGATAAATCTAGCAACCAGGCAGGCCAAGGAAGTGTTGTGATCTGGTGGAGACATTCCTGGAAAGCCCTTCTCGTGTGTGGGTGAGTGTTATCCTACTGTGGCTGGAGGATGTCCTGCACATATAGCTAAGCTGTTAGTCCCTCATATCACTACTAGTGTAGACCGATGCTTTGGCTCCCCAGATCATCACCCCAGCACTTGGGGCAGTGTGTTGTTCCACAGGGAAGGCAGGATTGGAGCGCTCAGCACGAGACCTCCATACTCAAACCTGAAGACGATATGGTTCCAGCTCGTAGCTGTCCAGGTCTCTCATTCGTGACACCACTGCAAATGGTGGTGGCGACGGTGGCTGGCTGTCAATGGCAGGGCACTTAATGGGTGACGTGACCCCACAAGCATGCACAACAATTGATTGATAACTTATTAGACACACCTCCTTGCTCTGATTGGTTGTTTTGATTCAGGTGTGGTGGATTCTTGCTAATGGCATTTAGGAGCACTAAGCAGAGCCATCTGTCGCATGTACTGCTGTCAGGACACAAGTGACGAAAGTGTTTTTATAGGGTTACCTTCTGCAGCTTTAACGTACTGCGTTAACTTTGACGTTAATTAAAGTCAATGTGATATCAGCACTGACCTTTTCACCTTGTTAGTCATATCAAGCTCCATTGATCAGATCATATATCATTTTAAAGGCAACATGCTTGTTTGTCTTGTAACGGCTTTTCCTGCCTCTGAAATGTTTTCGGAGGTTTGATTACATTACTGTGCAGCAGCTGGCAGGGAAAAATAACATTAACCAATATTCAGTCCCCCCCCTACCATCACCCCACCTGTCATAGCTCAGAAACCTTCCCTGATACCATGTTTCACTCGCAAGCACGCCACAATACGACGTCACACTGCACAATGTGTAGCCTTTGCTGCTAGTACCAGACCGAGGACCAGAGCCTCCTAATCGTTTTACAAACCCAGCACAGCCGTTATGGTTCCACCGCCCAGGCCTGCTCTTGTTGCAGGTGGTTTTATACTGAACCGATATGCAGCAGGATCCCTCAGACGCTGTCAGAAAGCCTCACTTCTGGGAGGCTGTGCTTCCATTACGCAAAGGCTGACTCTGTGAAGCTCCGTGAAGCACCCATTTCAGAGCGGTCAAAATGTCCATGCCGGTAGACAGTACTGTCTGTCAGACTCGCTCCATCACGTCTGGCTCAGCCGGGCATGAAGGCTCACCATGTACGGCTTCCTCTCCACTCGCCGCTCCGTCTCAGGCACACCGTTTAACTCTACATGCTCATGAAGGAGGTGTGTTCCTAGGCCTCAGCAAGCTCAGTAGGCCCTTAGAAGTCACAGTCATCACCAGGGATCCCAAATACACAAGCCCAATTGGGATGGTCCATGAAATGCCAATGAAATCAGAACACAGTGATGGGACATTCTGTTGGACCTGTATTAATCTGGAAACACTACAAAGCCATGATATTTGGCGTTTCACCTTCACTTTATTGGGTTTAGTTTTTTTGTATAAATAGAAGTTCATTAGAAATATGATCCCTACAAACTGCAGCAGAGATGGGCACTCGAGTTAGCGACTCGAGTTGTAACTTGTCTATAATGACTCTCGACTCGACTCGGACTCGGGGTCCAAAACAACACATGAACATTAAGTTTCTTTCCGTTATCAACTAGGCACGGTGTGCGGAAGTTACAGAAAAGTAATTCCTTTGTGTGTGTGTACTTTATTTCGCTGATTTAGGACACGCCCCACGGACACAGACGAATCACAACATCCGACTTCAGCGCGTGCGTGATGTCAGTAAACGGCGCCAAGTGTAAACACAACGCTGTAGCATGGCATCAGCGGGAGCGCCGTACGTGGTAGCCATTGGTTACAGGGAATTCACAATCCTAGCATATAACAGAAGAGTGGGACGTGCAGAGAGTGTGGGAGACAAATTACAGACACTGGATCGACCACATCAAACTTCATACAGCATCTGAACACACACCCGGATAGGTCTGTGCTAGCCGCTTAGCCGTTTAGCCATCATTCCAGCTACAGTATATAACATACAGCATTAACCCCTTCAGCTGGCCTGAAACAGGAAGTGTCTGAGGGAGAGTATGGGGCCGAAACCAAAAGTGATATTGCTTCTAGTTTGTTCTGTCTGAGAGTTGTAGAGCATGCCATTTTTTGTGAGTGAATATTGTAAGGAAATATGTAGCATTTAAACAAAAAGAAAATTAAAGGACTGTAGGACTGTAAAAAAATACAATTGTGTTTTTTTTTATCTACATTTTATGCTACAGTTACTATATATGCTTAATGTAAAATGACTTAAGACTTGACTTGGACTTGTATTTTGTGACTTGTGGCCATCTCTGTACTGCACACTTAATAGACATTTGGGGACTGAAGACACCAAATAATCCAGTTTTGAACATGTAGGCTATACTGTAAGTCTCAATCTGGACAAGTGTACAAGATGTACGTCCTTGTATTTTGCACTTCATGATGCGCCACATCTTTTTAGTTCTGGACTACAAGTTCCAGAAAATTCCAAACACTAATCCACATGCTGTACATCTTAAATAGCGGGGTGTTTTTGTTGTTTTGTTTTGTTTTGAAATCATTATAGCATATTCAGTCTGAAATTCTGCTTCAGATGCGTTTGGGAAACCATGAAGTATTTCATTTTCGGAGTTTACAATGATTAATATTTAATATTGTTTAGCAAGCTGTTTAAAATTGAATTAGTTTTCTCCTCTCACCATGAGGATAACTGACACGTCATTAGCATTACATTATTTTAGAAATGCAACCAACAAGGCAAATTAAATGTGATTATATGTGAGTTTATTCTTTCAAGTTTCTTTTTGTTTCAGCTGAGTGTGTCCTGAATTTTGGATTTAATGCACAAGCTCACTTGGACTGAAGTGTTAGAATTCTCCAATGGTTAAAAAAGTATATAAAAAATATAAAAAGCATTTACAGAAGTATATAAAATATATTAAAAGTATATAAAATATATAAGAAGTATAAAAAGAAGTATATAAAATATATAAAAAGTATATAAAATATATAAGAAGTATAAAAAGAAGTATATAAAATATATAAAAAGTATACAAAGAAGTATATAAAATATATAAAAAGTATATAAAAAAGTATATAAAATATATAACAAATATACAAAGAAGTATATAAAATATAAAAAAAAGTATATAACAAATATAGATTAAAAAAAAACTACTTCAGCTGGTCCACTGCTGTGTTCTTTACCAGTGATGTGGACTGAGAGAGACATTTTTAAATTAAGTAGGACATTAAAGTCCAGTACAGAACAGTGATGTATGTTCATTTGTTGTTCTAAATATTAAAATTCTTGAGGATT
The DNA here is from genome assembly GCA_024036415.1 of Prochilodus magdalenae. Classification (NCBI taxonomy): domain Eukaryota; kingdom Metazoa; phylum Chordata; class Actinopteri; order Characiformes; family Prochilodontidae; genus Prochilodus; species Prochilodus magdalenae. The sequence continues at coordinate 212,704 of JAMWET010002310.1, read as the reverse complement.
TTGTGACTTAAGATAATCAAACATATGGTTTGTTGTGAATCTGTTGTTTGGGTTACTGGACTTACTGGAAGCAAGGCATGTGTCTTCGATAGCATAAGCTGAGGTGAGAAAGACGGATTGTAACCTTGACCACCTGTCACTCGTAATGGTCTGTTTCTGATTTGATGTTGTTGTTCCGTGTTCAGAAACGCTGGTTCTGCTGATTCTTAACCAGCACCCTCCTTACTGAAGCTGCTGTAATTTGTCCTCCACTGTCAGTAAGGGACTAGTCTTGCTGAATTATATGGATTTTTATAGATTTAAACTTTGGACCTTTGGGGACATGACCACCTTTACCCCCAGGGTCAGCGAGCTGGTTTAAAGCACCCCTGGGTACATCACTAACTGTGTCATGGTTTGAATCTGATGGGAAACAGAAATGCAGATAAAGTCAGAAATGGCAGATAACTAATAACTAGTTCAAGTTTCAGGGTTTTTTGTCATTTGCACAACATGCCAGGACATTTATGCATTGAAATGCTTGTGGTGAGACTCAGGTTGATGCTCTACAGCAGGATAACACCATAGAAATACTAATTAAACATATTAAATAAAGAGATATAAAAGAGATGTGTTAAATAAATACAAAATACACAAAATACAGAATATACAAAGACATGAGGGAGCTTAGAAATTCTCTGATGTATACTGTTGGTTATTTATAAGATAAGAGAGTTCTTTATTGATCCCACAGTGGGGAAATTTGCAGTGTTACAGCAGCACAGAAGAAAGAACAGAAGTGTCAGGAAATATACAAATAATAAATAAGATCTATATACAAAAAAGTACAAAAATATATAAATAAAATACTACAAATTTTCTACAGATCCCTCCTGTCTTTGTATATTCTGTATTTTGTGTATATTTTGTGTTTTTTGTATTTATTTAATAAATCTCTTTTATATCTCTATGTTTAGTATGTATATAATGTTGTCCTGCTGTAGGGTGTCTATCTGAGTCTCACCACAAGCATTTCAATGCATAAATGTCCTGACATGTTGTGCAAATGACAAATAAACCTGAAACTTTAACTTAAAATTTAAATCCAGAAGACAGGATTATGCTATGCAGCTTTATTGCACATAGTAGAAATAGAGATAGACTACTGAGTTTTAATGGACGTAGTAGAATAGAGATAGACTACTGAGTTTTATTGCACGTAGTAGAATAGAGGTAGACTACTGAGTTTTATTGCACGTAGTAGAAATAGAGATAGACTACTGAATTTTATTGCACGTAGTAGAATAGAGGTAGATTACTGAGTTTTATTGCACGTAGTAGAATAGAGATAGACTACTGAGTTTTATTGCACATAGTAGAATAGAGATAGACTACTGGGTTTTATTGCACTTAGTAGAATAGAGGTAGACTACTGAGTTTTATTGCACGTAGTAGAATAGAGGTAGACTACTGAGTTTTAATGGACGTAGTAGAATAGAGATAGACTACTGAGTTTTATTGCACGTAGTAGAATAGAGGTAGACTACTGAGTTTTATTGCACGTAGTAGAAATAGAGATAGACTACTGAATTTTATTGCACGTAGTAGAATAGAGGTAGATTACTGAGTTTTATTGCACGTAGTAGAATAGAGATAGACTACTGAGTTTTATTGCACATAGTAGAATAGAGATAGACTACTGGGTTTTATTGCACTTAGTAGAATAGAGGTAGACTACTGAGTTTTATTGCACGTAGTAGAATAGAGGTAGACTACTGAGTTTTATTGCACGTAGTAGAATAGAGGTAGACTACTGAGTTTTATTGCACGTAGTAGAATAGAGATAGACTACTGAGTTTTATTGCACATAGAATCGAGGTAGACTACTGAGTTTTAATGGACGTAGTAGAATAGAGATAGACTACTGAGTTTTATTGCACGTAGTAGAATAGAGGTAGACTACTGAGTTTTATTGCACGTAGTAGAATAGAGGTAGACTACTGAGTTTTATTGCACGTAGTAGAATAGAGGTAGACTACTGAGTTTTATTGCACGTAGTAGAATAGAGATAGACTACTGAGTTTTATTGCACATAGAATCGAGGTAGACTACTGAGTTTTAATGGACGTAGTAGAATAGAGATAGACTACTGAGTTTTATTGCACGTAGTAGAATAGAGGTAGACTACTGAGTTTTATTGCACGTAGTAGAATAGAGATAGATTACTGAGTTTTATTGCACGTAGTAGAATAGAGATAGACTACTGAGTTTTATTGCACATAGAATCGAGGTAGACTACTGAGTTTTAATGGACGTAGTAGAATAGAGATAGACTACTGAGTTTTATTGCACGTAGTAGAATAGAGGTAGACTACTGAGTTTTATTGCACGTAGTAGAATAGAGATAGATTACTGAGTTTTATTGCACGTAGTAGAATAGAGGTAGACTACTGAGTTTTATTGCACGTAGTAGAATAGAGATACACTACTGTGTTTTATATGCAACATAGAATAGAGGTAGACTACTGAGTTTTATTGGACATTAGTAGAAACTAGAGATCGTTGACTGGTTTTGAGTTTTATTGCACGTAGTAGAATAGAGGTAGACTACTGAGTTTTAATGGACGTAGTAGAATAGAGGTAGACTACTGAGTTTTATTGCACGTAGTAGAATAGAGATAGACTACTGAGTTTTATTGCACGTAGTAGAATAGAGATAGACTACTGAGTTTTATTGCACGTAGTAGAATAGAGGTAGACTACTGAGTTTTATTGCACGTAGTAGAATAGAGATAGACTACTGAGTTTTATTGCACGTAGTAGAATAGAGGTAGACTACTGAGTTTTAATGGACGTAGTAGAATAGAGATAGACTACTGAGTTTTATTGCACGTAGTAGAATAGAGGTAGACTACTGAGTTTTAATGGACGTAGTAGAATAGAGGTAGACTACTGGGTTTTATTGCACGTAGTAGAATAGAGATAGACTACTGAGTTTTATTGCACGTAGTAGAATAGAGATAGACTACTGAGTTTTATTGCACGTAGTAGAATAGAGGTAGACTACTGAGTTTTAATGGACGTAGTAGAATAGAGGTAGACTACTGGGTTTTATTGCACGTAGTAGAATAGAGATACACTACTGAGTTTTATTGCTCGTAGTAGAATAGAGATAGAACATGAACTATTGTTTAGCAGTTTCTCTCCTCAAGTTAATAAGACTAAAGATGATCTTCAGTTATAGATCAGTCTTCAGACCGGTAGCAGCTCAGGGTGCTTTACAGGCCTGGTCGGCAGTAACAGAGTTTTAATAAGCCAGATCTAATTTCTCCTCAGCACGAAGATGTAGAGTTCTAATTAAACGCAGAGTTAAAGAGGGACGTTTTAAATGTTTATTAAAAGTGTGCACTGAGCTCCACTGTCTAATAGAAGAGGTTCAGTTGAGGTTTAGAACCAGGATATCTGAAAGAGTTTCTCCACGTTCTCTGTATTTCACAGAGGGTGTTACAGGGTGTTAGTATCTGCAGATCAAAGACGATAAGCTGGAACATAAACAGAGACATGACTCATGGAGCACATCACCTGCTCGCTGAATGTGTAGTCGTGGCTGTTGGGTCAGTCAGGTACAGCGATGAGGCCCCTCCTATCTTACGTAAAACTCAAATCGTTGGCATGTCTCACAATGTCCAACCTACCCACTGAGTTTCATTCCTGCCAGTTGGCGTCCTCTGGGTGCAGCTATTTGTGCAACTGTTCTTTTGACGAAGCACCATCACATCTTTTCATGGTGCTGCCAACACGAACATCTTTGTACAGCTGGAGGAGCTACGTGGAGGAGAACGCTCTCTGCCAGTTCTGAAACAACAGGTAGCATCAGATAGCTGAGTGATTTGGGAAAGAGGGGACCATCATACCCAGCCACACAAAGAGAGGATAGGAATGCTGTCCTGGACTCCCATTTGTGGCATCACCAGGGACCAAATCCACAGTAGGGCCAACACGTAGACCATTGCGTCATTTGATAACCTTCGACTTCTCAGGGCTAAGTGTGATGTTCTTGTTGCTAGCACTTAATCCATCTAGTGAGCATAACGAGGCGAGTGGGTGGTGCAGCATGGTCAGGGTTTCTACAGTTTGCATTGATGACCTTGACGCAGCTGAGATGCGAGTCCTCTGGAACCCAAACGCCATGTGCCCGAATCCTAGGTGCCTCATGTTGGATGTTGCTCGGGGCTGTTTTCTCTTTTTTCTGTTTTTTATAGATTTGTATAAAGCATTGACCTCTTTCCGCGCTCCTGTGGGTGGTGGCGTCCCCAGGCCAGCTCGCGGCTGCCGCCCGGCATGTTTCCGGGTCTGTGTCCTTCTCCTCCCCCAGGCGTCGCTATGTTTGGGCAGATAATGAAGCCTCGCTGTTTAACGGCCGCTGGCGGTCACCTACAGTGTACACGAAAGCTCTTTAAGAAGGTGGTCTCGCGCCCTGGCTCTAATGTAATTGGAAAAGTTATGGAGACTTTTCCTTTTAGAGGTTAAAGCTCTCTCTGTAGAATATTTGGAGCGCATTAGCATATAAATGCACTTCTGGTGATGCATGTTTAATGGGGGACGATTTAAAAGTATAATATCCATACACAAAGTGATGATGTGGCGGTAAATGGGCAAACACCGGCTGGGAAATGTGTCTCTTTATTTCTTTTATTATTCATTCGTTCATGCATCCGCCCCATCTTCATTCTTTTTTCTATTTAGTGTATTGTTACAGTATTACTTTATATTTCTGTACACATCTTTCACTCCTTTGTTAATTTTCTATTTTTTTCCTTTATTTTATTTTATTATTTTATTTTTATTCACAGTTATTCCATTTTTTTGCTTTTATTTCTTTTATTTTACAATTTTTGTTTTTTCCTTTTTTTCACAATTTTATTGCAATTTTTGTTTTTTTCCTGTCAATTTTACTATTTGCTATTTTTATTTTAGTTTTTATCCGTCTTTTTGAATATTTATATATTATATATTATATTTATATGTATTATTTTACTTTTTTCCATTTAGTTTTCTCAAAATGGTTTTATTTATTTTGTTTTACTTAATATTTGACTTAAAAATTTCCCCTTTTTATTTTAAAATTTTTATTCATTATTTAGTTTCCCTTTTATTTTATAGATTTTTTATGAACTATTTTTTTTATTTCGTACTTAATTTTTTGTTCACTATTTATTCTACTTTATTATTATATTATTTATATTTATTATATGTATTATTATATTTATTTATTTTTATATTTTTTATTTAAAAACTTTTTATTATTTAGTTCCAGATTTCTTTAATTGTCTGCTTTCCTTCAGTTTGTACCATTACAGTTTCCTTGTTTATTCCTCCTTTGATGTTTAATGTCTCTTTCTGTCCACCCTCACCCTCCCATCTCTCTGGCTTCCCCTCTCTGATTTGCATATCTCTTTTCTCTCACCATGTCTCTCTCTCAGCAGCCAGTGTATAATGAGGTGCGATCAGTAAGAAGTTTAATAATGCCTCCTCTTCCTGACCTCCACAGAAACCCAAGCAGAAGGACTGGCATCCTCCTGACGGCTTCATCCTGGGCCTGTGGACCCTCATCCTGCTGGTATTCTTCAAAACCTACGGCATCAAACACCTCAAGCACATCTTCTGAGAGACTGTCCTGACCACCCACCTTCCTGGAATGCTTGAGCAGCCCTCCCTGCCTGCCGTGCGCTCATGAATTTTTATTTTTAGTTGTCTGCCTAATTAAACTTTTATTGGCGGCGGGTTTATTGTCAACACTTGTTCTTTTTAAGAGTCCTTACATCTCTCCTTTTTTATTTCACAACCTGGGCCGGAAGGTGGACCGTAGAAAGACTCTGTTCTCTACGTTGTGAGCTGCAGTCTAGTTGAGTTTCAGCGCAGGGACTCTGTGTTGAAATGAAGGGGCACCCGGGCAGCGAAGCAGGTTGTTGTTTTTTCAACCCATGATGATGATATTCCTTTTTTTTTTTTAATCCTCAGATACAGCCAGCCAAGGACAAAGCAAACTCACTTCGGTCAAACTCACTTTGGAACTTCTGCATTCCTGTGTTTCCAAAGGGGCTCCTGTACCTCAGCGATGACAGCATGCCACAGTCTATCCTTTTAACCATCAGTCATCGTTTCTAAGAGGTGTAAATGTGACTGTTGCAGCTACATTGTATCATTCTGTCTACAGGAGTGGTCTCCAAATCCCACCCCCCCACACCCACCGCTCCTGGAGAGACATCCATAGTTTGCCCCACCTGCTGTAGTTAATCAACCTCTTCCCAAGTTTCTGATTGGCTGGATCGGATGGCACTCCTTTATAAACCTACTCATTTGGTCAGCAGCTCCGCCATGTTAATTTCTAATGCTGCATCCCTACTGATACTACTGAACCATCTCATGCACCGAAAGGACTGTTTACAAAGCTCCCATGTCCATTTAATCACATACAGTACATGTGAAAAGTTTGGAAGCACCTTTTAATGGAAAAGTCTGCCTTGAATTATGAAACGGATAGTTCCGATCCTAAAATCGGATTGGCTGGGCAAGCTACTCCACATACGCGCGTATAAAACTGCATGTCTTGATGCATCTGGTCACTACAAGCCACTGTTCTGTTGTTGGTTTTGACTACCTAGTGAGCTGCTAGATGGACTGGGAGTACTAGGCTAGCTCTTGAATGTCTTTACATGATTGAAAAAATATTAAAGCGGTGTTGGAAAACAATTATGTGGCACTATTAGCTTGATGCTAACACAGAATGTGTTGTGTGGATTTTGAGGTTGTGTTTGGGATCATTGTCTTGCTCCACCCACATTTAAGCTTCAGCCCTCTGGCAAAGGGAGACAGGTATTTAGTGGATTTCACACTACCATTGGTTTTCACAAGAGCCCCTGGAGCATGTATGTCCTCTTCCTGGCCATGTTCCATGTTTTCCAGATTTTATCATTACCCTTCACAATTCTTGATGGTAATTTTAGCTGACAATAATTTTAAATGAATCTGTCCATGTCCACAATCTTCTGTATCATTTGAGTTGACAGCTGTTTTATTGATGTTGATGGATAAAAGTAATTTTCTAGATTTATGTTAGCCTCATATTTACACCTCAGGGGAACAGGACATGGTCTCATAACACAATAAGTGGGTCCTAGTAGGAATAAACAGAGACATTTACATCATTAAAGATGCACATTTCTTTGATTTTACTTACTGTCTTTCTTTGGGGTGCCAATAAATTCACCGTCTGTTTTCAACCAAAACAGTTTTGAGGAATATTTGAACCGTGACACTGTAGCATCCATAAATTCCCAAAACTGGGTACCCATAACTCTATAGTTGACTGACTAAATTTTGAAATGTCAAGGGTGATTTTTGAGAACGACCGTCCAAACACTCATCCAGAAATTCTGAAGACTGAAATGGTTTCATAATCTTTCAAGATTTGAGAAACAAAAGTGTGTGCCATCAGGTATCCAAACTGGTATGGTATGTGTATGTATGGTACATTGACTGGTATGGTACGTGTATGTATGGTACATTGACTGGTATGGTATGTGTATGTATGGTACATTGACTGGTATAGTACGTGTATGTATGGTACATTGACTGGTATGGTACGTGTATGTATGGTACATTGACTGGTATGGTACGTGTATGTATGGTACATTGACTGGTATAGTATGTGTATGTATGGTACATTGACTGGTATGGTACATTGACTGGTATGGTATGTGTATGTATGGTACATTGACTGGTACGGTACGTGTATGTATGGTACATTGACTGGTATGGTACGTGTATGTATGGTACATTGACTGGTATGGTACGTGTGTGTATGGTACATTGACTGGTATAGTATGTGTATGTATGGTATATTGACCGGTATGGTATGTGTATGTATGGTACATTGACCGGTATGGTGCGTGTATGTATGGTACATTGACTGGTATGGTACGTGTATGTATGGTACATTGACTGGTATGGTGCGTGTATGTATGGTACATTGACTGGTATGTAATGGTATGTATGTATGTATGGTAGCAGTTTGACTGTATGGTGGCGTGTATTGTACATGGGGTACATTGACATGTGACGTGGTGTATGGTAAACGTGTATGTGTATGTATAGGTCACATTGCACTGGTATGTGTAATGTGTATGTATGGTACATTGACTGGTATGGTATGTGTATGTATGGTACATTGACTGGTATGGTGCGTGTATGTATGGTACATTGACTGGTATGGTACGTGTATGTATGGTACATTGACTGGTATGGTATGTGTATGTATGGTACATTGACCGGTATGGTGCGTGTATGTTTATGCGTGTATGGTAACATTGTACGTCAGTATGGTGCGTGTATGTATGGTTTGACTTATTGACTAGGTATGGGCGTCTCCGTGTAAGTATGGTACATTGACTGGTATAGTATGTGTATGTATGGTATATTGACCGGTATAGTATGTGTATGTATGGTATATTGACCGGTATAGTATGTGTATGTATGGTGTATTGACTGGTATGGTACGTGTATGTATGGTACATTGACTGGTATGGTACGTGTATGTATGGTATATTGACTGGTATGGTATGTGTATGTATGGTACATTGACTGGTATGGTACATGTATGTTTAAGTTAAGGACAGTGTTCCTGGTCTTTTCTGGGTTTGGGATTCCATCAGCATCCCATTAGCTGCCAATGCGTAGTGCTAGTAGAACAGCCTTTTAAAGTGGTTGCCCAGTTTACCATGCGGTAAAAGAGCAAAAACAAGCCACGTCAACAAACTTCAACAGGCTTCACCACTGTCCTCATGGCCTCCACAAGATCAAGAAGCAGCAACGTCTTGGAACTTGTCTTGTCTTGAAATGTGCTTTTTAAGAAACCCAGGAACCTAATTTCTTTAATATGATATGACTTAACTGATGCAAGATGGCGGCACTTGTAACTAGCGTTAGCGTGTTAAGGTTCAGTACTCTATTACCTCTTTATGTCACTGCTTGGTATCGGCTTAATTTACCTGGAACCTCAACAGAGGTGACACCAAAACCAGAACCAGGTTCGGCTGATGCGAAACCGAGAAAGATTGGAGTTATGTTGAGCCGGAGGCGCTCAATGACCAAACAGCTTTTGAAAGCAGCATTCGTTTAGCTACGGGCAGCATTCCTGCCCCATACCGGTTTAGAGATTCTATCCGCATCCCATTAGCTGCCAACTTCTATCTGTTCTGCAAGTACGAACGTGTGCCAAAAATTTCACCCTCTGTTTTCAACCGAACAGTGTTGAGGAATATTTGAACCGTGACACTGTGGCACCAAATGTCTCACTGGGTACCAATAATTCAACAGTTGACTGAATTTTGAAACGCAAGCGTTGTTTTCAAGGGTGATTTTGAGAACGAGTGTTCAAACACTTGTCCAGGAATCCCAAAGACTGAAATAAGCGGCTTTTGAAAGCAGCATTCCTGCACTTTCCCGTTTTTGAAAGCAGCATGGGTATGCAGGGTTTGGGTTTAGGCTCGCTGTGACGATTCTCTCTGACCACTCGGTACTCTGCAACCTCTTTACGTTACTCTGTGGTATCGGCTTAGTTTGCCTGGAACCTCAACAGAGGGTTACCAAACCCAACACCAGGTCTGGCTGATGTGGAAACCGAGAAAGTGAGTGGAGTTGAGTTGAGCTGAGCCGGTAGCGTTCAACGACAACAGCTTTTGAAAGCAGCATTCAGTTAGCAACAGGCAGCATTCCTGCACTTTACCGGTTTAGGAATTCTATCCGCGTCCCATTAGCTGCCAACTTGTATTTGTTCTGCTAGTAGGACGGCCTTTTAAAGTGGCTGCCCAATTCATTCCTGAATACATGAGCGTGCTCAAATAAAAGATTGACAAAGTGAGGGACCTCAACAGAGGGGAATCCCTCCTTTTCTTTTTTCCTTCAAGTCGGAAGCTTTGACAGCTGTCAATGCTGGTCTATGAAAACGCTGGAATCCGTACAGGAATCTGCACTGCTGCGTCAGCGACTAGAGCTCTCTGATGCATTATGAAAAAGCACTTTCCTTTTTTTACCCCTCTTTAGTTTTTACTTTTCCAGCTTTAGGTTTGACAGAACGAGCTCCTTTTCCTCCATTTCCTCCTTTTCCGGTGTCACTTTTGTACGAGTGAGCGCTTTAGGAGGCTGTTTTGAATGAAGTTGACAAAGAAGTGGCCGTAAGGACTCCTTGTTCAGCTTTCAAGGCTCTTGAAAGATTCTACCAACAAAGCAGCGAAAATGAATATAAAGCAATTTTGAGAAATTTCTTACAGAGCAGAATGCAGTTGAGGGAAGGCATTCAAAAGAAGCGGCCAAGGACAAAACGGCAAATTCTTCCGAGAGGTTCGGCATTGGAGCCTCAATAATGATAATATCTCGTCTACATTAGATTATGTGACGCCGTGCGATGCAAGAGGCATGGAACTACTGCTGCAGAGGCAGGCGCAGGTTAGGAAATGAGTTCACGTCTTTGTTACTCTTGGCTTAGAGACGACACGTCGAGCCTTCCAGCTCAGATATTAGATTCACCCTAATTATTCTTATAATAGGACGCCGGCCCCCGGGCTGTGATAACCGCTAATTGCGACGGTTATGCCATTACCCAAGTCACGCTCTGTAATTTCAGTCATGCAGACCAAATAAAGGCATTTCGTTAAAGCTCCGACTGGGACGATCGCATCAGAGACACTTTGTTCTGTTGGGCTCGACGCTCTGAAGCCACTGGAAGGCTTTCAAGGTTCTGCTGGACGGAATTAAATTGATGAGAAACTTTTACCGCCAACGCCTTTAAGCAAGCGATGGAAAGTTTGGCTGGGAGCAGCTTTCGTAAAACTACGCCACATACACAAGTCTTTGGTGAGCACAAACAAACAACTGACCAGAATGAAACTTGGTGGGGAGGTTGGGCATTGTGAGACTGATTCAAGTCTTTGCCACACATGTGATGTAAGAAGGACGGGCCTTAGTGCTGTACCTGACTGACCCAACATCCACGATTCCAGACATTCAGCAAGCAGTGGTGTCTTTCACGAGTCATCCTGGTAGGGCCAGCACCTTTGGCAGACGACTGCAGGACACAGGACTACATGCACACAGACCGTTACAATGACTGTCCTTAACAACAAGTCACCGTCACCAAAGACTGCAGTGGTGTCGTACCAGACTGTCATGGAGTGACAATGGCAGCGGGTCATCTTCAATGACAAGTCACTGCTGGAGACAACCAACGAATCCATGTGTGGAGGCACCGTGGTCAGCACCAAGATGAACAATTTGTTGTCACACGCTCAGAAGGCCTGGTATCACTCCACCTCCACCCCTACCGCACCATCTGCAGGAACTGTGTGAGGATGTTCAAGCTGCATGGGATGGATTATCACAGGACACCATTAGGAACCTCTACAGCTCCATACCGAGACGTCTGGCGTGTTGGGTTAGCAAACACAGCGGCCCAACTCCACCATACTGAGAGACAGACTTCTGTATGTGTAGCTCAATAAATATTGATCATATCAGTCTAAATGTATCATCAGTTATTGATCCTGGTCACCTTTATCTTCCTTACCAACAGCACCGCACTCCCACACCTCCTTCCGGGTGCAGCTATTGTGTTAATGATGAGTATATGTAGTACTGAAATGTGGACTGTTGGGGCTGGATGGTGCTTTGAGCCAAACTTAGCATGACCCCTCTGCTAAAACTATGACTGTATAAACAGTAGGCCACATTAGCATCAGTGAGTTCCACACAAACAGGACTTACTACACCTACTGCAGCCTACAGTTTGGTAGGTAGCTACACCTTCATCCCAAACGCTTGAATTTGTAGAACAGCTTATCACTCCTCCGCTACAGTGCTCACTTTGCTGACCTCAGGTAAGCTACAGTGCAGGGTTGGCCAACCTTACTCAAGCTAGGTCCCATTGATTACAGTTAACCAGTAGGGTCATTAGTGGAGTTCTGCCACTACACCATGTGCCCTGGATCCTGCCATGGCTCACCAGCCCTCCTCTACAGCCCTGCTGTTTTTATATCTTCCATTTCCCAACACTGGAGACCTAACAACCACCTGGAAGACCTGGTAGACCAATTAATACTGTCCCCCATTAGATAATCAGCACCTCAGGCTTTCACCTGTGAGAGAGGAGAGAACATCAAGCTCTACTCTTCCTTGAAAACACGCACAGGTGTTTCTGTCCATCCTCCGTCCACTGTACGGAGACGTTCATAACACAGAGGTGAGTCTCCGGTGTCCTCCAGCGCATATGAAAACACATTCTTGCCATAATTCATGCCGGGCGGCTCGTTGCAGGGCAGGTAGCGCGAGCTGCACTCCATTCATCCATTATAAAGGGATTTATCCAATATGAATGACCAGCTCCAGCGTTATCTTTGGCCCGGTGCATGCCGGACCAGCCTGGCACTCCTTTCCGTCACCATTATCTCAGCAGGCAGGGGAGCCTTGTCTTTCAGCCAGAGATTCACGGTTGAAAAATGGCTCCGGCTCCTCCGGTCGATAAAGCAGCAGGACAAAGCCCCCCTGCTGTAGCAATCGGACTCCCCCCGGTTCTCCTGTATGGCTCACTTTCTCTGTCCTTTTGCACCATTTCTTTTGTTTCAGCAGGACTAAAAATGTCTTCCAGGAGAGTCCCTGTCTGAGTCCCGACACTACACTCTATATTCTCACACAGTGAACATCCTGTCTGGAGTTCTGTCGAGGAGCACCGTGTAAAATCCAGCACTTTTCCAGCATCTTATACCGAACAGGGTGGGAATTTCTGTAGACCCCCAAAAGTGATATTTGTGATTCTAGTGCTATATCATAGTTTACACTGTCCTCATCTCACTCCAGCCTTTCTAACTGAAGCAACACAGAACCTGCATCCTGCTAACACGTCCCATAAATCCTGTCCTGGTATTATTGGTTATGGCTTACTGAATATGCTTTCTCCTCCTCTTAACGAACAGCTGCACCCAGAAGGAGGTGTGGGAGTGCGGTGCTGTTGGGAAGGAAGATAAAGGTGACCAGGATCAATAACTGATGATAAATGTAGACTGATATGATCAATATTTATTGAGCTACACATACAGAAGTCTGTCTCTCAGTATGGTGTTGGGCCGCCATGTTTGCTAACCCAACATGCCAGACGTCTCGGTATGGAGCTGTAGAGGTTCCTAATGGTGTCCTGTAATAATCCATCCAATGCATCTTGAACATCCTCACACAGTTCCTGCAGATGGTGCGGTAGGGGTGGAGGTGGAGGGACTCCAGGCCTTCTGGACGTGTGACACCAAACCGTTCATCTTGGTGCTGACCACGGTGCCTCCACACACGGATTCGTTGGTTGTTTACACCAAGACTAAAGTGGGACTCGTCACTGAAGATGACCCGCTGCCATTCTGAGTCACTCCATGACAGTCTGGTACGACACCACTGCAGTCTTTAGTGAAGGTGGCACGGTGTTAAGGGCTGTCGTCAATCGTCTGTCAGTGGTGCTGGCACTAACAGGATGATTCATAAAGGCCAGCACTGCAGTTCTGGCTGTTGGGTCAGCTAATGAGCTGACCTCTTAATATTATTTATAGGCTGGACTTGTTTCCTGGCTGTAGAAGTTCTAGTAAGAAACCACAAGTATTAGAACTGGGTCTTCAGTTTGGGCCAAAAACAGTCAGTCACAACATGAGGGAGAACCCCACCTCTACAACAATGAACACTCCTACAGATGAAACCAATTTGAAGCTTCTACAAGACATTACAGGCTACATTTATCACCCATTCTATCAGCTCCACTGACCGTACAGGATACTCTGTAGTTCTACAGGTACAGACTGTAGTCCATCTGTTTCTCTGTATACTGTATTACCCTGTTCTTCAATGGTCAGGACCCCCACAGGACCACCACAGAGCAGGTATGGTGTGGGTGGTGGATCATTCTCAGCACTGCAGTGACACTGACGTGGTGGTGGTGTGTTAGTGTGTGTGGTGCTGGTGTGAGTGGATCAGACACAGCAGTGCTGCTGGAGTGTTGAGACACTGTGCCCACTCACTGTCCACTCTATTAGACACTCCTACCCTGCTGGTCCACCTTGTAGATGGACAGTCAGAGACGATAGCTCATCTGCTGCTGCACAGTGCAGTGTAGGTCATCCTCTAGTCCTTCATCAGTGGTCACAGGACGCTGCCCCACAGGACGCTGCCCCACAGGACGCTGCCCACAGGACGCTGCCCACAGGACGCTATCACCTGAAGAGTTTTGGGTGATGGACGATTCGCAGTCCAGAAGTGACACTGAGGTGTCCAGCAGCACCGCTGTATCTGAGCCACTCACACCAACACAACACACACTAACACCACCACCACCACCACGTCAGTGTCACTGCAGTGCTGAGAATGATCCACCACCCACACCATACCTGCTCTGTGGTGGTCCTGTGGGGGTCCTGACCATTGAAGAACAGGGTAATACAGTATACAGAGAAACAGATGGACTACAGTCTGTACCTGTAGAACTACAGACTGCTCCTGTATGGTCAGTGGAGCTGAGGAAGTGTTAGGTGTAGAGTGCTGTTACAAGGAAGTGTACCTAATAAAGTGTCCACTGCGTGTGCCTTATAACAGTGGCCTTGACCATTGAGAGCTATAGGGCTGCTATAGAGCTGCAGCTATTTCCATTCCTGACATCCCACTGATTAAGCTGCCACGTGCATTCACAATCCGTGACGTATCTAGGCCTTCCAGAGGGCCTAGAACAGCTGAATGCTCTCACGAAATTGCTCCCGACTATTAGAAATCAGAATGTGATTGGCTGGTCCCGGCCGCTATGATTATTCCATCGCATTAAGACTTCTCTTCAGGGTCCCCACCAGTAGCTGGAGCAGCTATGTCTATCTAGATACCCCAGAGATGAACTGTGTTCCTGACTTGCTTCTGACAGTGAAACAAGAGCAGTACTTCCAATCCCTGCAGAGATTAAATACGAGCATTCATCATTCATTCATTTATTCATTCATCATCTAAGCCTCTTATCCTCCTGGGTCGCGTTGGGCTTGAGCCTAGTCTATCCCTGCACTCACTGCGTAGAAGGCTGGACAGGCATGGACTTCTTCTAGTCCATATAAGTCTCTACTGGCCCTATAGGCCCTCTGTATATTCTGGTATGGACAGGGTGAGCGTGTTATCCGCTACGCCATCTGACTCTTCAGAGACATCTTAGCAGCAGTTTGACTGATGTGCACATGCTAGCTTAGCATTTAGCAGACGCTCTTATCCAGAGCGACTTACCACCGTGTTAGTGCTCCGTTGGATAATATTCCAGCTAGTACAGGAAGGTTACAGCCTGAAACTCACCACGAGCTCAGACACTGCCCGAACAAGGGGCCAGTGCTGATACCTAGAGATCAATACCCAGTCATATATGAAACAAAAAGTGCACTTACCTGGCAACCCAAGCCCAGTGCTCATACCTGTAGAGAAGAAAAGGTCATAAGTGCAACACAACACAAGTACATACACACAACTTACACCTCTACTAGAGCTCACTCACTTCAGTGCATTACGAAGAGATGGGTCTTCAGTCTGCGTTTGAAGACCGCGAGAGACTCCGCTGTTCGGACGCCCAGTGGGAGTTCATTCCACCATCTGGGAGCCAGGACAGAGAAGAGTCTGGACGCTTGTCTTCCATGTGTCCTCAGGGATGGCGGGTCGAGCTGTACTTGAAGCGCGAAGGGCTCGAGGTACAGCTCGACTCTTCACCATTGCCATAAGGTAGGGAGGGGCTGGTCCATTCTTGGCTTTGTAGGCCTCAGAGTTTTAAATCTGACCCGGGCAGCAACAGGAAGCCAGTGAGGCTAGGGTGGCGATGTGTCCAGGTTTAGGTCGGATCATCTGGTTTTTCAACTCGCAGGCCTCCGTCCCGCACAATACCTGGACGGATGCGTATAAGTCAGTCCTCTTTTCGGAACGAGCTGTTTCAAATGGTCCCTTGCGTCCATGTCAAAGGATATGCCCAGCATCAGACCCTTTATTTCTCCGTCGGGGGAAAAGGTGACTTCCAGTAAGATTTGAATCCCTTGTTGATCCCACAGTGGGGAAATTTAGTCTCTGCGTTTAACCCATCCGTGAAGTGAAACACCCACATACACACTCACTAGTGAACACACACACTAGGGGGCAGCAAGCACACTTACCCGGAGCGGTGGGCAGCCCTATCCACGGCGCCCAGGGAGCAGTTGGGGGTCAGGTGCCTTGCTCAAGAGCACCTCAGTCGTTACTGTCAGTTCAGGGAATCGAACCGGCAACCCTGCGGTCACAAGGCTGGTTCCCTAATCCAGCCCACGACTGCACCAGAAGGCCTTCAGAGGATGAAGAGATGTATTTGGATTACCCATCCTCATTTTCTCAATCCGGTAGAAAGTTGCTTGGCTCTCTGTTTGCTAATCCAGTCCCGTCCACAGTTTTCCATCAACATATTCCGGGAGACAACGTGTTGCTTTTCCTTGCAAAGGTGGTCCTTGACATACCAGGATCAATAGTGTGTAGGAGACCATTTACCCGCCCTCGTATCGGAATCCGAGATGAAGCACGTGCGCAGCAAGCAGCCGAGGCCCTGACCAATGGCAGTGAAGTTCACATAACTCAGCTCAAAGCGGATGAGTCCGGAATCGATGCGGCAGTGGCAGGCCAATCAAATAAAATAACGACCCGGGTTTGTAGGACGGAAGTCTTTTCTTAGGGGCACTCTGTCCCCGTCCGCCGCTCACGCTGGAGTCAGAACCAGGCGCCTCTCGTTCGCTGGATCTTAATCTCAGGCCTAGGACGGACTGACATGCGTCCACATTTACATGACAGCCTCCCGTCTCTCCGAATACATCACGCCATTAGCCGCTGACAGATCTCTCAAAGCTGAGCAGTGTTATTGTGTCTGACAGCATTAGTGGATCTGACAGTGATCTAGTGATCTTACTCGGCTGCTTCCGAGCTCAGATGGTAATGAAGGCTGTAACGGTGGCTGTCCTGACTCAGGGCTGCGCATGTACGTCGGATCGGTGGGACAGAGGTGACGTAAATAATGCATGACCTTTTTTTGACCTGACAGATGGAATTACAGTGGACCACATGCGGTACATGGCCCTACATATTCAGGCTGTGGTGGCTGAGATACATAATGGGTGATACAGTGAAGCATCACCAGGTCCACAACCGGGTCCACAACCAGGTCCACCGCCAAGTCCACAACCAGGTCCACAGCCAAGCCCACAACCAGGTCCATAACCAGGTCAATAACCAGGTCCACAACCAGGCTCACAACCAAGTCCATAAGCAGGTCCACAACCAGGTCCACAACCAGGCCCACAGCCAGACCCACAAGCAGATCAATAACCAGGTCCACAGCCAGGTCCACAATCAGGTCCACAGCCAAGTCCACAACCAGGTCCACAACCAGGTCCACAATCAGGTCCACAACCAGGTCCACAATCAGGTCCACAGCCAAGTCCACAACCAGGTCCACAACCAAGTCCACAACCAGGTCCACAACCAGGTCCACAACCAAGTCCACAACCAAGTCCACAACCAAGTCCACAACCAGGTCCACAGCCAAGTCCACAGCCAAGTCCACAACCAGGTCCACAGCCAAGTCCACAACCAGGTCCACAACCAGGCCCACAACCAGGCCCACAACCAGACCCACAACCAGGTTCATAACCAGGGCCACAGCCAAGTCCACATACGGGTCCACAACCAGGCCCACAACCAGACCCACAACCAGGTCCACAACCAGGTCCACAGCCAAGTCCACAATCGGGTCCACAACCAGGTCCACAACCAGGCCCACAACCAGACCCACAACCAGGTTCATAACCAGGGCCACAGCCAAGTCCACATACGGGTCCACAACCAGGCCCACAACCAGACCCACAACCAGGTCCACAGCCAAGTCCACAACCAGGTCCACAGCCAAGCCCACAACCAGGTCCACAACCAGGTCCACAGCCAAGTGCACAACCAGGCCCACAACCAGGTCCACAAGGAAGTCCACAACCAGGTTCAAAACCTGGTTCCAAGGTTCTAATTCCGAGGAGAATTCCCTGTACACAGATTTTCCCACTGCTGGTAGACCCGTATGACTGTACGCCATACACCTGCAGATTCAGCTACTTCCTTCACACTATGGTATTTGGCCACGCCCACATGCAGTCCCTCCTTTTAGCCAATCATTAACATCTGCTCTGAAGCCATTTTCCCTGCATGGAACGAGACATCTCACATGTGGTGGTGGCTCCCTGGCGGGATAGTGGTGTTATCCGCTGAGCTACACCAACCACTACACCTTGAAATCTAGTATTGGGGTTTAGTGGCTCAGTATTCAGCCACACCTGAGATTCCCAATTGCTGTATGATTCCAAATGGCCTCTTAGTGAATACTCTCCTTGCTGAGACTACTTACCTTTCCTATGACTCACTTCCAATTTAAAGCCAACCATTTATAATAAGCGCCGCGTTCAAACCAAGGCCGATGCTTCTTGTTCCTTCGAGCTCATCTATAAAAAGCCTTGCGCTGATTAAACGAGATTAAACACTGCAATCGAGCTGATCTATGGGGCTCGCTCCACATTTGGTGCCTTAAAATAGAAAAAAGCCTTTTAACGGGAATTCAGTCCAAGCAGAATCAGATGGAGCGAACAGAAACCCTCCAAAATGATCCTGATTCTGAGGAACGAGAGAACAGGACGTAATCCACCGAGCTCTGTGATGCAGGCTTACAGATAAAGAAGCTCTGAAGACAAGGAAGCCATGTAAACGTCCTTCCCCTGTATGGTGCTCTCAATGGGAGCTATATCTCCACATGTGACCACTTCCCACCTCCCGTTTTTCCATAGAATTAGACAAGCCAATTTTGTTACCGTGCCTTTAAGATGTGTATATGCTAATAAGCTCTGTTCTGATTGGCTGCTCTCATTTAAAAAGCAGCCGGAGCTGAAACACAGGTGGATATGTTCGTCAGAGGAATCCGTGAACAAGTAGGAATGGAACTTGGTGGGTAGGTTCGACATTGGGAGACCATTGAGATCATGTGACGTAAGCAAGGACAGTCATCTTCAGTGACGAGTCCCGCTCTTGTCCTGGTGGAGACGACCAACGAGTCCGTGTGTGGAGGCACCGTGATAACGGGTTGTGGTCGCACAAAATCTGCAGGAGCTGTGTGAGGATGTTCGAGCTGCATGGGATGGATTATCACAGGACACCGTTAGGAAGCTCTGCAACTCCATACCGAGACGTCTGGCACGTTGGGTTAGCAAACATGGCGGCCCGAGGGACCTCCTTCTTTTCTCGCTTTCTTCTGTATGCTCATTGGAAGCCTCTCTTTCCGAGTCTTGGTTCCTCTTAGTGGTTTTTCTTCCTTATGCTCTTAGACAGCTTCTCCTTTAAACCTCGTTTCCTCTCGGTCGTTCTTCCGCATGCTCTTATTAAGCTCCTAGTTTCTGTTAGTGGTTTTCGTTCATGATTGTAGACGGCTTCCCCTTTTTGAGTCTTGGTTCCTCTCTGTGATTCTTCTTCTTTAAGCTTTTAGAGAGCCTCTCTTCTTTAAGCTTTTAGAGAGCCTCTCCTTTGGAGTCTTGGTTCCTCTCTGTGATTCTTCTTCTTTAAGCTTTTAGAGAGCCTCTCCTTTGGAGTCTTGGTTCCTTTATGTGATTCTTCTTCTTTAAGCTTTTAGAGAGCCTCTCCTTTGGAGTCTTGGTTCCTCTCAGTAGTTCTTTATCACGTTCTTAGAGAACTTCCTCTTTTGAGTCTTGGTTCTTCTCAGTTGTTCTTCCTCTTAGGAAGCTTAACAGCTTCTCTTTTTGAGTCCTAGTTTCTGTTAGTGGTTTTTTCGTTCATGCTTGTAGACAGCTTCTCCTTTTGAGTCTTGGTTCCTCTCAGTGATTCTTCTTCTTCCTGCCACTGTTTCCCTCAGCGTGGCTCATCAGGAGGCTCGGCCTGGATTTCTGTAAAGCTGCTTTGGGAAAACGCTTGTTATAAAAAGCCCTGTACAAATGAAGCGTAATTGAGTCGTCTCTGGTCCTCCGCAACGTTTATCTGAGACACAGAAGAAAGCGGAGGGCAAATCTTGAATTCTCAAATTTAATTTCAACTCACTTATAAACAAACGGCCAGTCTAGGAATTCCAACTTTCTTTTTTTCTCCAGTCGGATCTGCCTAAGAAGAGCGGTACTGAGTCTTGGTTCCTCTCTGTGATTCTTCTTCTTTAAGCTTTTAGAGAGCCTCTCCTTTGGAGTCTTGGTTCCTCTCTGTGATTCTTCCTCTTTAAGCCTTTAGAGAGCCTCTCCATTGAGTCTTGGTTCCTCTTAGTGATTCTTCTTCTTTAAGCTTTTAGAGAGCCTCTCCTTTGGAGTCTTGGTTCCTCTCTGTGATCCCTCTTCTTTAAGCTTTTAGAGAGCCTCTAATTTGGAGTCTTGGTTCCTCTCTGTGATTCTTCTTCTTTAAACTTTTAGAGAGCCTCTCCTTTGGAGTCTTGGTTCCTCTCTGTGATTCTTCCTCTTTAAGCCTTTAGAGAGCCTCTCCATTGAGTCTTGGTTCCTCTTAGTGATTCTTCTTCTTTAAGCTTTTAGAGAGCCTCTCCTTTGGAGTCTTGGTTCCTCTCTGTGATCCCTCTTCTTTAAGCTTTTAGAGAGCCTCTAATTTGGAGTCTTGGTTCCTCTCTGTGATTCTTCTTCTTTAAACTTTTAGAGAGCCTCTCCTTTTGAGTCTTGGTTCCTCACTGTGATTCCTCTTCTTTAAGCTTTTAGAGAGCTTCTCCTGATGAGTCTTGGTTCCTCTCTGTGATTCCTCTTCTTTAAGCTTTTAGAGAGCTTCTCCTTTGGAGTCTTGGTTCCTCTCTGTGATTCTTCTTCTTTAAGCTTTTAGAGAGCCTCTCCTTTTGAGTCTTGGTTCCTCTCTGTGATTCTTCTTCTTTAAACTTTTAGAGAGCCTCTCCTTTTGAGTCTTGGTTCCTCTCTGTGATTTTTCTTCTTTAAGCTTTTAGAGAGCCCCTCCTTTGGAGTCTTGGTTCCTCTCTGTGATTCTTCTTCTTTAAGCTTTTAGAGAGCCCCTCCTTTGGAGTCTTGGTTCCTCTCTGTGATTCTTCTTCTTTAAGCTTTTACAGAGCCTCTCCCTTGGAGTAGGAATTCCAACTTTCTTTTTTTCCCTCCGGTCTGACCTTCTTGAGAACAGCTACAATGGTACAGTGCTAGTAAGGTTGTACACATGTGCTGCATGCTTGTTGAGATATTGCTTCCTCAGTGACGGTAAAAGGCTGCAGGATTAAGACCTCTTAGCAATCACTGAATCATTTCCTGTTTGGGCCGAGAAGTGCCCAAGCTCCGATGGCCCTTACAGGCTCTCTATATATGAGTGATCTACTGAATCACAGTCAATCTCGCGGTCTGATGTCTGTTTTTTATTGAACCCTTGCTGTCCTTAACCATGATGTTTAGAAATGTGGTCAGCGCTGATGTGTTTTGTCATGTGACCAATCATACTGCATTCCAATGTGTGATGTCCTTGATGTCTCAGGTTGTGATTTCCCCTATGTTTCTGTAGTTGTTAGAGGGAGATTATACATAGTTAGACATGTAAGATATGTGGTAATATACAAGCGCCATGTCGGGAAAAGCTGGGGTAGTTTGTAAAGTGCAATAAAATCCAATAACGGAACAATAACAGATTGTAATTTAGCTATTAAACTAGCCCTCGTATAAAGAAATGATTTCCCTGACCAACTGTATTATATTTTATAAATATGAACCTGAATCTAGAATCTGATATCTGTAACACAGGTTGAGACAGAGGCATGTTCACCACTGTGTGACATCACCTGTGGTTTTGATGACCCACTGACTGAGGACTGAGGACACTGATATTTGCAGTGCTGTACATGGAATTTTTTCCCATTCCTGCTTGTGATACAAGAGTTCCGCTGTCCAGCAGTCTTCCTGATGCACCGTACATTTACCGATCCGGACTGCAGACGGGCCTGCTGTCGTAGCGCATGCAGAATGAAGCCTGCTGAAATAACCATGCACCTCCCATGAAAAGACGTCCTCTTCCGGGCAGCATACGTCTCTCTAAATGCCCAATACACACTGCGGCATCAATGGTACCGTCACGTCCTGCCCTGTCCTGCCCTGTCCTGCCCTGTCCTGCCCTGTCCTGCCCTGTCCTGCTTCTCTGGCTTTCTGTCTCTGTCTTGTCATGTCCATGTGCTCTTTGTTGTTCTGTTCCATGTGCTTCTGTTTGTTTTGGTTTTAGGCTCCTCCTTCTCCGTACCCTTGTCAAGCCCTTCACCTGTCCTTGGTTTGTAGCTCCGCCCCTTCCCAGGTGTTCCTTGGTAGTCTTTGTTCCCTTATACTCCCTGTAGTGCCCTGTGTTCTTGCTTGGTGTTTTGCCCTGTCCCTCTGTGGTCTTTGTTTCTTAGTTGTCCTAGCGTTTTTGGTTTTGTTTTGCTCCTGTTGTCATTAAATACTTGTACGTGCATCCGGTCTCCTCGTCCGGTCCTCACGTAACAGGTACCTTCACACATATCGTCGCTGTCCAATGAAAAACATGTATCTCCAATTTTGTCCATTTTGACTTTTATACATCATGTGAACACAGCAACTGACATTTACACTGTGTGAGTATTGCATGATGAATGGACCAACAGAAATGGCCCAAAAGTGTTTGGAAAGACGTCTGGTTCCATTGACTTGCATTCAAATTTAATGTGGTTTTTGGCCTCTCCTGAAAAGTTGCCAGCGACGATATGCAGGTCACCCATGCTGTGGGCACTGATGACCCCCATGCCATACAGATGTTGGCCTTTGTGCCTTTCACTGATAAAACCTTCTGAATGGTCGCTTTCATCTGATGCAGAGAATCCGACCATAGAAGCTGAGACATGAACTCATCTGACCGCAGCACACATGTCCACTGCCTCTGAGACCATGAGCTCAGGCCCAGAGAACTCGGCGGTGTCTTTGTATTAATGCACTGTCTGTCCTTCTCTTCACCTAGTACAGTTCCAAGCTGTCTCGATGTGGAGGTGGACTGTTGGACTGGGTTAAGTGACGATGATTTTCCGAAGTGCTCTCGAGTCTATATGGCTATATTTAACACAGTAGCATGATGGTTTCTCATGGAGTGCCATCTGCGGGCTTGAAGGTCACCCACATTCAACCAGGGTTTCCAGCCCTGCCCAGCACGAGATTTCTCTGGAATTCCCTGAAGTTCTTTTTAAAGTGTGATGTATGGTAGATGCGGGAAGACCTAAAGGCTTGGGTTGAGAAATATTCTTTATGAACTCTCCCATTACATTCGGGACCAAGTGTTGAGCCATGGCCCATCTTGCCTTGTAAAGACTGAGCCTCTGGTGGCAATTCCTTATATATTAATACTGGATGGCCTGTCACCCGTTATCTATTCATCTGTTTACTATAGAATATTGTAAATTGTTCAAAACTGTCACGCCCGGCTTCTCCCCGGCTTCTCCGCTCTTCGGGACTCCACTTCCCAGAGGGCCACGCTCGATGACGTCATGTCTATGCGCCCCCGTTTGGACTCCGTGATTCGCTCTAGATCGCCCGAGTTTTAATTTCAGCTGTATCTAATTACTGCCTGTATTTAAGGCTGGGTTTCACATGGCTTCCCTGCGAAGCTTTGCCAAACCTAGGTTAGCAATCCTGAGCGGTCCTTTCTCGTATTCTGGTTTCCGACTCCCTTCGTTCCTCTACTACTCTTTCGCCTTATCCCTTTTGCTCGTGCTCTGACTCTACGGTATGAATCTCTGCGTTCTCACTTCGATCTTCCCCTGTAAACCTGTTTGCCCTCGCTGCTTGTTCTACCTGGTTCTGACCTTCGAAGTCTTTTGCCTAACAAAAACTTAAAATTAATAAACCACATTTGCAGTGTTCAGCCAAAACAGGAAATATCATTTTTTGTGTGTTCGTCAGTAAAAAAAATAAAAAGCTGAGGAGAATTAACCAACCATAGAGTCCTGCCTTTATTTCATTTTACCAAACGGTTGGTACCAACCATGTGACCCCGAAGGAGAAATTGTTACAGTTTTGAAAGTCTATGAGATGAAATCTGTCAGGCTTGGTTGAACCAGCAGCCCCAACCAGCGATTGCCAAATGCCACCCAATCAGGTAAGATGCATTTGCACACAGTACGCCCATTTTTTACCTCAGGAAAAGGAGATAAATGAACAACAAGCTCATTTCACTATGTGACGGTGTTGGCCTGAGCTCAGAACATCTGCTTTATGTGAGTAATAAAAGTGGAGCAGTTGGAACATTTGGTCGTTGACTTTTTTTTTTTTTACTCATAAATCAGAAAAACAAACGGCATTCATGGCCTGCTGTATTATCACAGAGTTTGATTGCCGAAGCTGTACTGAACTAACCGACACAACCTATATTAGTGTATATGCGACAGAGGTTTACATATCTTTATACAGGGGTCGGACAATGAAACTGAAACACCTGTCATTTTAGTGTGGGAGGTCTCATGGCTAAATGGGACCAGCCTGGTGGCCAATCTTCATTAACTGCACATTGCACCAGTAAGAGCAGAGTGTGAAGGTTCAGTTAGCAGGTAAGAGCACAGTTCTGCTCCAAATACTGCAATGCACACAGCATTATGGGTGACATACCAGAGTTCAAAACGCTCTTGCAACAAAGAATTGGTGAGTTGGGCCAGATTTGGTGGAAGCCTTCCCCGGCACCGTTCCTGAGGAGAATTCCCTGTAGACTGGGATTTTCCCACTGCTGGTAGACCTGTATGACCGTACGCTGCTTCCATACACCTGCAGATTCAGCTACTTCCTTCACACTATGGTCTTTGGCCACGCCCAAATACTCAGTCCCTCCTTTTAGCCAATCGTTAACATCTGCTCTGGAGCCATATTCCAGGGAACGAGACATCCCCTGCACTGTAGCACCTCTTCCCAATCTATGAATCCCGTCACTCACACCCGCAGGTATTTATAGCCCCGTCATCCTCGTGCAGCGCCCTCTGCAGGAGCCTGAAGGTTCTACCACCTCATTATTTTTTACAGTGAGTTGAAGACCTACAGAGCATGGCTGAGCGATAAATTCCTAATTAACCGCTTACCTGCATCAGCTGGCGCTCCTGAATCATCCGCACATTCAGTCAGGTGTTTGCTTGTCCGGTGTTTATCAGCGCCTACCTTTTTATAGGCAGAGCCAGGACACGTTATGGTCCGCTCCCCAGCCAATCTGTCCAACAGCCTGAGAGACGGTCCATATTTCATGCCCAGGCTGTAGCAAATCTGTCAAATAGAGGAAGCGTTAACGTCGAATCACACCCAGCATGCGGTTGAGGTACACGCACAGTCAACAAACAAGGCAGCTCTATCGCTTACAGCAACCTGGACCCAGCCATCTTCGCAATTAGCATTGTTCTGCATGTGAGATGCTCACTTAAATGACTAGCGGCTATATTGGCATTCATGAATTCTATTTTCCTCGCGAATATTTGTTAATGAACGACCCGTGCCCACTGTGAAAGAACCGTGGGGCTCCAACACAACACAGATTACAACTGCGATGTAAGGGATGCAGATACTGTACGGCTAATAGGACTAACGTCTGGTACGGCCGAATGGTATGGATATGAAAGTGTTACGCTCATACCCATCAGAATAACTGTGGTATAAAATGGGCTATAATTAAAAATTAATAATCAGCACAAAAGCCGCAGGGAGACGACGATAAGGTTGAAGAGACTGGGATGAACGCTGAGGCGGTTCAGTTACTGGGGAGAGCGATAGTGAAACAAACAGCCATTAAGAATTAAAGCATGATAAACAACACAATGCAGATTTCTCAATGAAGTCTCAGTTTAAATGGATTGAAGCTGTGGGGGGGAGGTGGGGCTGTTGGGGGGGTGGGGGCGCTAATAGTAACTGCAGTGGGAATAAAGAAACTCATTTAGATTGTTGATAGTGGACCAAATGCTCCAGTACCATCTGCCAACGCTGTCATCTCTCTGTCATCTCTCTACTCATAGGCTGCCAATTTAGAATAACACTACCTCTATAACGGGTCTAATAGCTGCACCCAGAAGGAGGTGTGGGAGTGTGGTGGTGTTGGGAAGGAGGATAAAGGTGACCAGGATCAATAACTGATGATAAATTTAGACTGATATGATCAATATTTATTGAGCTACACATACAGAAGTCTCTCAGTATGGTGGAATCGGGCCGCCATGTTGGCTAACGCCACATTTTAGACGTCTCGGTGTGGAGCTGTAGAGGTTCCTAATGGTGTCCTGTGATAATCCATCCCATGCAGCTTGAACATCCTCACACAGTTCCTGCAGATGGTGCGGTAGGGGTGGAGGTGGAGGGACACCAGGCCTTCTGGACGTGTGACAACAAGCCGTTCATCTTGGTGCTGACCACGGTGCCTCCACACACGGATTCGTTGGGCGTCTCCACCAAGACTAAAGCGGGACTCGTCACTGAAGATGACCCGCTGCCATTCGGAGTCACTCCATGACAGTCTGGTACAACACCACTGCAGTCTTTGGTGGCGGTGACGTGGTGTTAGGGACAGTCGTGGTAACAGTCTGTGGGCATGTAGCCCTGCGTGGTGCTGGCACTAACAGGATGACTGAATGTCTGAAGTCATGGCTCTTTGGTCGGTGAGGTACAGAGATAAGGCCCGTGCCAGAGATAAGACGTCACATGCGTTAACCCTGTCAGGGTAATCATATATACATATTCATATGTATATGCATAATCAATACGTTGAGCCATATTGTCCCACTCTGGGGGGCTGTGATGCAGTTCTGTGATGCTGCATGTGTTCGTATGAGCTGTAAAGGGTTCTGGAAGGAGTTCAGCTCAGCTAGTGTTCATGGGTTCATGAGTCCTCAGGTACTTGAAGCTGTTGACCTTCTCAAAGGCTGATCCGCCAAATGATTTGTCGGTTGTCCAGTGGAGCTGGTAACCACTGCTTTGATTTGGTCAACAGCAGCTGTGCATTGGGCAGCGAGTAGCCCGATTTCAGAGCTCAGTGCTGTACTGGTTGGCCGATAATATCAGCCAGTATCAATGCACCGTAATCCGCAGCTTCTTCAGGCCACAGATTACAAGCCACATGACCAAAAAGTGGACATGTGATGGGTAGACTTGCTTCATCCAGCCGAGGCCGAGGCTGGTTCCCCAACATAAGCTCTCCAAATACACGACTTGTTTTTAAAGTTGATTTTTTATACATTCTTTGCATATTTCTGTGTTTTTACTCCGTTTATTTGTCTATAAAACACTTTTTGAACACATATCATCATTATAAACTCAGCGATGGGGCTGATGCCTACACTGGACACGTCATAAACCGTGCGCTCTGAGTCGGGGTGCCTATAATTAGGCTATAGAGCGATTGACAGTTGAGTCTGCTGTTGTGGATTCGTTTGCACTATATCTAATGTGTCTCAATTCAGAAATTAAAGCTACACGATTGAATCATTTTGATGGTCCCTGACTGGTAACAGGAAGAACAGCGTCTCTGGTTTTAGCATTCGGGGCCCAGGATGCCTGCTCTAGTCCTATGCATCTTTGGAAGACCCAACCCCTATGGGTCTCCAGCTAGCTATGCTCGTTGGCGAGAGCTAGAAGAGATAAGTG
>JAMWET010002310.1:125000-180000 GCA_024036415.1 Prochilodus magdalenae | reverse complement strand
CTTTCCAATGCCAACATAAATATGGCTCCAATACATGAATACAATCCGGTCACTTCTACGTACCCTTGCGTGAACGATCTTCTACTATGTACAATCCATTTTACAAAAGACATGACAGATCCTGAGAATTCGGCAAAGCAAAACAGCCAAAAAATCAACCTCTGCTCAGAAAAATAACAGCATAATAAGACATATAAATGAATCAAATTCAATAAATAAGACGCCCAGCTTCTATTTGGATGGGATTTGCTTCATAGCCTCTTCTCAAAACTTGTTCAGTGTCTCATAACTTAGCTTATTAATTTCTCCGGTATATGGTCGAGTTCAAATGACATTCATGCCTCTGGTTAGTGCACTTCTGAGATATGCTCCAGGCAGTGACGGTGGTTCATTTCGTTCGTCTCCATACGCACCTCAAGGCCAATACGTTGACATATATCACCCCGGGTTTTGCTATCTCTTCTACACATGCTGGGTATCTGTACTTGGCCAAACTATAGTGGTCCTAAGACAGTGCCCTGTGGAACACCATCAGTCCTATGTACTGTATATATATGCAAACATTGTCAAGTATCAATAATCTCTGCTCATGGATAGGACATGTCCATGCACTCCTAACGCAGACCAGACAATCACACGCTCCTCTTCCTGAGTGTGTGATTCTCCGATCAGCTCCTGCAAAAGGAAAAGGCATTCTCCTTGGAGCTGTCCGGCACAGCACAGCATGAGTCTTCTCAGAGCCTGCCCTTTCTTAGTCCACCCAGCAGCCCTCCGCACACGGCGTTGGGGGAATTAGTCAGCCATGTTTGGACATTTCGTGCTCCTCTGAACACGTCCTGCTCAGAGTCACGTTCGCCGTGACTGAGGCATAACCGTGGTCCCTGTGGCGTTCTGCGGCAAAGGCGGCGGGCTCCAGTCGGGCTGGTAGAAATGGATGTTGAACGTCCTTGCCCAGTTAGCAAAGACGCGCTTCTCTGTGATGAAGCGGTGATGGCTGCCCCGGCGCCCACGCTCGTGGGAGATGTACATGGCACATTCGTCCGGCCCCAGGGGCTCGTAGTAGTGGTACGGGACGGAGGGGCGTTGAGCTTCCCTACGGAGGAGAAGAACACAGAGTAAGATAAGGTAACGGCGCCCCGGCAAAATTAGCCATTCACGAAAAGAAACAGATTCCCGGATTCCCAAATTAATCTGGAGCTGGGTATCCACGGGCAAGGCAATTAACCGGAATGTGTCCGGAGAATAAGTGGCAATAAGCGGAATAAATTGATTCCATGTAACACAATAAGGCTTCGGAATGGCCTGGGAGAGGTCAGGCTGCAGCGGGAGAGCGTAATACATCATCTGATTTTCTGCTCTTGGTTATTGTTGGAGTGGAGTCGGCGCACAGCAGGGCGCCGTTGACATGGGGCGGGTGTTGAGCGCTGTGGCACGGTGCTTCAAGCAAACAAAATAGATTTTGCTCCCATGTTCATTACGTGAGGAGATCACCGCCATGGCGGTACTTACTTGCAGAAGTCTGGAGGCACCATGCCGTAAACGTTGATCCGGTCACACAGCTCTAGTGCTATGGTCATTGTGAACCATCCCGTGCTCAACCAG
The DNA here is from genome assembly GCA_024036415.1 of Prochilodus magdalenae. Taxonomy (NCBI): domain Eukaryota; kingdom Metazoa; phylum Chordata; class Actinopteri; order Characiformes; family Prochilodontidae; genus Prochilodus; species Prochilodus magdalenae. The sequence goes on along the minus strand of JAMWET010002310.1, from coordinate 178,398 downwards.
GAGTTGGATATCTTCCTGAGAGAGAAAGACAAAGGTAGGGTATGCACTGGTTAATGGAGATGCCGTAATTACGTTATGCAAATGATGAAAAACAAAACAATAATGAAAGGATGCGGTTGGAAGTTGGAAATCCGCAGGAGCCCGACTACCGGCGCCATTTAGGAAGCCTGCCCACCTGACAAGATGGTTTCTATAACAGAGCGTTATCATCAGCCGCTCATCAACTCGGCTGTCCTGCCATCTGATACGGAAGCCCTAATGATTTTCTGACAAATAACATAATAACGGAAGGGAAACAAACACCATTAGGGAAGAACGGCGCGGGACGTGATTGATTAGGCGCTGTGATTGCTGGTAAATTACCTCCGCCAACAGAGAGCTGCCCATCTGGCACCTGCTCCATCCATAATCTCCTGTGCATATGTGCCAAGATGGAGTAAAGAGCACATTCGTGCAACATCACCTCCTCATCCTATCTGTCCTTTTCCAGGAGTTCGGGTTTAAGAGCCTGGAAATTAGCCTCTAGCCTGCCCTCAGGGTGGCCTGATAAAGGTTACCGGGCCTGCTGCGTAAGGGCATAGCATTAGACAGTACCATGCTTTGCTGGTCCATGCCAGAAGATGAGAAGGTCTAGCCTTTGGCTGTGCTATAGATGACCTGTAATATATCAAGCCCAGGGGTGTTCTCAGTGGTGCGCTGATTGGGTTCTCTCTCTAAAGAGCTGGGTTCTTTAAAAATGGAGCAAAAAAGGGGAACGTGTTCTCAGGTATTAGCTAGACCGAGGCTGACTTTATGGAGCAGCAAGTCTGCCTCGGCTGTACAACGGTCAAAACCCCGGAAACAGTTCTGGTTGAGTGATTGAATTTCTAAACACCAGTGACTGGCTTCATGGACGGACGTTGGTGTATATATACAGGGGTTGGACAATGAAACTGAAACACCTGGTTTTAGACCACAGTCATTTATTAGTATGGTGTAGGGCCTCCTTTTGCGGCCAATACAGCGTCAGTTTGTCTTGGGAATGACATATACTGCGTCCTGCACAGTGGTCAGAGGGAGTTTAAGCCATTCCTCTTGCAGGATAGTGGCCAGGTCACTACGTGATGCTGGTGGAGGTTCGTCCTTCTTGGTGGTATGCTGACATTACCCTGGATACCGTGGCTCTTGATACATCACAAAGACTTGCTGTCTTGGTCACAGATGCGCCAGCAAGACGTGCACCAACAATCTGTCCTCTTTTGAACTCTGGTATGTCACCCATAATGCTGTGTGCATTGCAGTATTTTGAGCAGAACTGTGCTCTTACCTGCTAACTGAACCTTCACACTCTGCTCTTACTGGTGCAATGTGCAATTAATGAAGATTGGCCACCAGGCTGGTCCCATTTAGCCATGAGACCTCCCACACTAAAATGACAGGTGTTTCAGTTTCATTGTCCAACCCCTGTATGTGGACTAACACAAGGGGCTAATGGATGTCTGAAGTACAATGAAGGATCTATAGGTCATTTGTTTTTCATGTTAAATGATTTTCTACTATGTGCAATCCGATTTCCAGAAGACATAACAGAGCTTGAGAATTCAGCAAAGTGAATTCAGACACACATTCAGAAAAATAACAAACCTAATATGATTTTTGGTAATCCAATATCTAATTTAATTTGTGTGAGATATGATTATTATTTGCTTCTGGAAATCTCTTTCAACAGTGCTAACATTCCCATAACCGAACTACATTTCTCCTGTACATGGTTGAGTTCAAATGCGATTCATGCCTCTGTTAATTCACTTTTGAGATACCTTCCAGGCAGTGACAGTGGTTCATTCTCCTTAGTCCTCTCTATACACACCTCAAGGCCAAGACGTTGACATATATTACCCTCTTCTACACATGCTGGGTATCTGTACATGGCCAAACTATAGTGGTCCTATGACAGTCCCCTGTGGAACACCATCAGTCATACAGGGGTTGGACAATGAAACTGAAACACCTGTCATTTTAGTGTGGGAGGTCTCATGGCTAAATTGGACCAGCCTGGTGGCCAATCTTCATTAACTGCACATTGCACCAGTAAGAGCAGAGTGTGAAGGTTCAGTTAGCAGGTAAGAGCACAGTTCTGCTCAAAATACTGCAATGCACACAGCATTATGGGAGACATACCAGAGTTCAAAAGAGGACAGACTGTTGGTGCACGTCTTGCTGGCGCATCTGTGACCAAGACAGCAAGTCTTTGTGATGTATCAAGAGCCACGGTATCCAGGGTAATGTCAGCATACCACCAAGAAGGACGAACCTCCACCAGCATCACGTAGTGACCTGGCCACTATCCTGCAAGAAGAATGGCTTAAACTCCCTCTGACCACTGTGCAGGACGCAGTATATGTCATTCCCAAGACCAACTGACGCTGTATTGGCCGCAAAAGGAGGCCCTACACCATACTAATAAATGATTGTGGTCTAAAACCAGGTGTTTCAGTTTCATTGTCCAACCCCTGTATATTACCCTCTTCTACACATGCTGGGTATCTGTACATGGCCAAACTATAGTGGTCCTAAGACGGTCCCCTGTGGAACACCATCAGTCATATGTACTGTATATGTATGTGGACAGTGTCTAGTGTCAGTAATCACTTCTGTCCATGCATTCCAAACGCAGGCGGGACAATCACCTGCTCTTCTCGAATGACAGTCGGAAAAGGTCAGGCACAGCAGAAGTCTTCTCAGGCTGTACAGTCATCATCAAAAGAAGAGTTGCACATATAGCCAAGATACCCAGAAGTAATTAACCGACAGGAATGAAACTTGGTGGGTGGGTTTGACATCGTGAGACGTGAATGATTCAAGCTTCGCACTCAGCCGCACATGATGCATAAGTCATCCTGTTAGGGGCAGCACCATTGGGAAATGGCTGCACGATGCAGGACTTCATGGACAGAATCCGTTACAGCAACTGCACCTAACACCACGTCAGCATTGCCAGACATGGTGTCGTTTCAGACTGTCATGGAGTGGCTCAGAATAGCAGCAGGCGAGTCCCGCGTTAGTCTTGGTAGAGACGACCAACGAATCTGTGTGGAGGCACCGTGGTCAGCACTGAGATGAACGGTTCGTTGTCCCACGTCCAGAAGACCTGGGGTCACTCCACCTCCACCCCTACCGCACCATCTGCAGGAACTGTGTGAGGATGTTCAAGCTGCATGGGATGGGTTATCACAGGACTCCATTAGGAACCTCTACAGCTCCATACCGAGACGTCTGGCATGTTGGGTTAGCAAACACGGCGGCCCGACGCCATACTGAGAGACAGACTTCTGTATGTGTAGCTCAATAAATATTGATCATATCAGTCTAAATCTATCATCAGTTATTGATCCTGGTCACCTTTATCTTCCTTCCCAACAGCACCGCACTCCCACACCTCCTTCTGGGTGCAGCTATTCTTTTGACGATGAGTGTATATTCATGTGATGGGACCTGACAGCCAATCAGCTACTTTTTATTTTTTATCTATCTATCTATCTATCTATCTATCTATCTATCTATCTATCTGTCTGTCTGTCTGTCTGTCTGTCTGTCTGTCTGTCTGTCTGTCTGTCTGTCTATCTATCTATCTATCTATCTGTCTATCTGTCTATCTATCTATCTATCTATCTATAATGGCTATCTGTAATTGGCCTACATCTGTCTTTTTATGATGTCCCACAGTTACCGGTCTATCCACACTGTGACGTTACCGTATTTCCCAGCCCTTCCATTAAGCATACAGTCTGTGTTGTGGCTGGAATGACTGTCTGGTTGTTTTCTCCAACAACACAAAATGTGTAAAGTCTGATGTTGCCCTCATTCAGTTCTACAGTTCCGCACCAGGGCTAGGTCTCAAGCACTCTGGTTTTATTTCTTTATCTTACAGTGAAAGGACAAAGGTGATAGTGCTTCTGAAGGCTGCTGCCTGAGTAGAATGGCTAGTCATGCTGAGTCACTGAGAATAAGCCAGAAGGAGTACTTACACCAGGGGTGTGGACTTCCAGGCCTGGGAGAAACACTTCTACAAAACCTGGCAACCATGCAGAATGGGTGAGGGCTCCAAAGAACTTCCACCACTTGGTTGTTTCACATATACTCATTATCTTACAGCCCTAGAGATGGCTATATTAAACGAGAGTTGTAGGATGATGCGTCATTTTTAATAAATGGTCATCGTTAAAAGAACAGCTGCACCCAGAAGGAGGTGTGGGGGTGCGGTGCTGTTGGGAAGGAAGATAAAGGTGACCAGGATCAATAACTGATGACAAATTTAGACTGATATGATCAATATTTATTGAGCTACACCAACAGAAGTCTGTCTCTTAGTATGGTGGAGTCGGGCCGCCATGCTTGCTAACCAACACGCCAGACGTCTCGGTATGGAGCTGTAGAGGTTCCTAATGGAGTCCTGTGATAATCCATCCCATGCAGCTTGAACATCCTCACACAGTTCCTGCAGATGGTGCGGTAGGGGTGGAGGTGGAGGGACACCAGGTCTTCTGGACGTGTGACAACAAACCGTTCATCTTGGTGCTGACCACGGTGCCTCCACACACGGATTCGTTGGGTGTCTCCACCAAGACTAAAGCGGGACTCGTCACTGAAGATGACCCGCTGCCGTTCTGAGTCACTCCATGACAGTCTGGTACGACACCACTGCAGTCTGTGGTGACGGTGACGTGGTCCTAAGAGCAGTCTGCATGCTCCATCGTACAGGTGGTGCTGGAACTAGCAGGATGACTCATGGAGGCACTGTTGCTCGCTGAATGTCTCCAGTCATGGCTGTTGGGCCAGTCAGGTGCAGTTGAGACACTGGGTTGCCACAGAGGGCGCTACCCATAAGTGTTGGCTCTTAGGTCTGGAACTCAGCTCAGCTCGCCATCTTCCATCCTCCACACGACTGTATTGCTGTATTAGCTTTTAGCTCTATGGTGGGCAGGGTTGCCAGGTTGCCAGTAAAAACTTCAGCCCAGAGTTTGTGCATCCATGACTGCATTTTCAAGCTGGAAATATAGGAAAACTGTGGACCTGGCAACCCTGTTCATAGGCTTCATCGACTGCTTTTGCCTGCTAACTCACCCTGCATTAGTCCAGAGTGTTCCTCCCATAGAGTCCTATTCATTTTCTACTGTATTAGCTTTTAGCTCTATGAAGGGCAGGGTTGCCAGTAAAAACCCTCAGCCCAGAGATACTGTGGACCTGGCAACCCTGACAGCAGGGACTCATGCATTCATTCATTCATCCATCCATCTTCTAAACCACATACCCTCCTGGGTATTAAGGACTATCCCAGCTCTGACTGGGCAGAAGCCAGGAAACACCCTGGACAGGCTACCAGTCCATCACGGGGCAGACACACTCATACCTACGGGGGCAATTTAGCGTCTCCAGTTCGAACCCAGGGAACCCAGACCTTTCCTGCTGCATGGCAACATGGCTAACCACTGCCGCTGTCCCCAACTCTCCAATGAAAAGTTAAGGTGCAGAGTTCTCTACGGTTCCACGGTTCTGTAGGTGCATGGTTGTATTACATGAAGCAACCCCAGATATCATAACTGGAATGGAAACATCAATAACAAGAGCTCCACGGTTGGTTGGCTGTTTTGCAAGGGGGAGCGTTGACTGTGAGATGGGGAAGAGAGCTAGCGGGTGGAGCTGCCTATGGGGGAAAACAGGAGAGAAGGGAGAAAGACAAAAGAGGCCCAAGGCCTGATTCCACAACCAGGTCACTCTACCCGGATTACACACCCTGTGTCCCCTTTATCGCAGGGTGGGATGCCTGGCCCCACCAGCCCAACATATGCTTCCGTAATCCATGCTGGTAGCCTCCTGCTGAGATGAATCAAGCGTGCTTAACCAGGGAAATCACCGAATTGTGCTGGACCCCTTCCCTCCAGGACCACGACTGCCTTACAGGCTCAGCTTCCTCTGGATTTTAAAAGCCCAGCTTCCCTGCTCCGTCCTCTGGGTGTGCTTGGGGAAATCAGCGGGGTTTGACACTGACGCTGCAGCTATTCTCCCAGCGTCCTTTTGTAGGAATGGAAAAGCCCACTGGAACACACGAGCAACGTGCATCAGAGAAGCTGAGCCTGTAAGCCTTTTATTTGAGGATAATCGTGCCTGACAGAGTTAAGCGCGACTACAGCACTTTGGAAAATGGGGTGTGTGTGTGTGTGCGTCTGCGCGGGAGCCTTCGGTTCAGCTTCTGAGTGTGTGTGTGTGTGTGTGCGCTGCTGTGTTTGGAGAGTAATGGCTCTCGGTGTCATCACCGATGATCATTACCGCTCGTCAAGTTCAGCAGGCCAGACAATCGAAGCACGGTTGTTATTTAAACCCGCGGTCCCACCTCTACAGCCGGGAAACAAGTCCCGAACACAGCCAGTAAATAATATCGAACGATCAGCTCATCGAAATATGAGTCACCTGTGACTGAAACATCCCTAATACTGTGTAGCAGGGCTGCCCTCTAGGAGTCGACGAGTTGAAACGCCAGTCAGAGACCCTTCAAGTCAACTGACAACAGTGACCTTTGTTTTTTTGTAAAAGAGACTTAAGCTTACAAAAATGCACAACAGTTTTAAGAATGTAAAAAGACACTTTATTAATTATTAAAGGGGGATAATAAATATATATGTAAGTTCTAGCTGGGCTGTGACGCATGCTTGCTAAAAAAATTAAATCCACGTGACGGCGCGCGCTGGCGGTTCACCGCTGAAGGAAGCTAAAGCTGTGAAGCTGAGAAACACTGGGAGAACGATGTCTCGGAGAAAGTCTGGAGTCTAGAGGAGCTTCTGAAGAAGAGAATCTGAACAAATTTAATTCGGCTCGTCATTTAGTCAGACATCCAACACTGCTCCAAACGAGTGAGCTGACTTTTTTGACAGAATCAAGCCCAGAATCGGTCCTGGGTTCAAAATCAAGCCCAGAATCGGTCCTAGTCTACAATCAAGCCCTCAGTCGGTTCTCAAAATCAAACCCAGAATAGCTGCTAATTAAGCCCAGAATTAAGCCCAGAATCAGTCCTGGGTTCAGAATCAAGCCCAGAATAGGGCTAGTCCAGAATCGACCCTAGAATTGGTCCTGGGTTCAGAATCAAGCCCAGAATAGGGCTAGTCTACAATCAAGTCCTCATTCGGTCCTCAAAATCAAACCCAGAATAGCTGCTAGACCAGAACTAAGCCCAGAATCGGTCCTGAGTTCGGAATCAAGCCCAGAATAGGGCTATTCCAGAATCGACCCAAGAATTGGTCCTGGTGCAGGATCAAGCCCAGAATCGGTACTGGGTTCGGGATCAGGCCTAGAATAGAGCTAGTCCAGAATTGACCCTAGAATTGGTCCTGGTGCAGGATCAAGCCCAGAATCGGTACTGGGTTCAGGATCAGGCCTAGAATAGGGCTAGTTCAGAATTGACCCTAGAATTGGTCCTGGTGCAGAATCAAGCCCGGAATAGGGTTAATCCAGAATTGACCCTAGAATTGGTCCTGGTGCAGAATCAAGCCCAGAATCAGCCCTAGTCTACAATCAAGCCCCCAGTCGGTTCTCAAAATCAAACCCAGAATAGGGCTAGTCCAGAAATAAGCCCAGAATCGGTCCTGGGTTCAGAATCAAGTTGTAGTCCAAATAGGCATGTTCGTTGGTGGGGGTGGTAGGTGATGTGGCCCCCTGGAGACCTAATTTAACTTTAATGCAAGTCAATGGAACCAGACTTCTATCAGACGATTTGGGGCCATTCCTGTTTTTTCCCTCTGCTGGGATCAAATGAGGCATAAAAGTAAAAATCGACAAACATGGAGCTAAAAATCTGGACCCCCCGGGCTTCATGCACAAACAGGAAACGATGAAATATCTCCTCGTCCACTTACAGACCCAAACTACCGTGTGCACTTTCCAAAGAATGTCCCCGCTTGTTTCAGCGCACCACGAGTAACTACCAACCACACGCTTTGGTTACCGCCAGGGCCTGCTGAGGCTTAACAGTGTGGCTTTGGGAAATGACGGAGCATCTGCAATGCTAAGGAACCCGGTTTAGCTGCTCAGAAGAAAGACCCCACACCGTCCCCCATTAATTTCAACCAGGCTGCTGCGTTTTCCGTCTTTGCTTCGGCACTATGCACGGCGGTTCATCCAGAGCCAGCGCGGTTTGTATTCCTCACCAGCGCGCTCACTCAGCGCGAGGGCACGGCGAGAGGAAAAACACACACAGAGCTAAAGTTCCATGAAGTGTCTGCCTCACGTCAAGCATGCTGGGCTCATTCTCTCACCCCCGCCGCCACAATCGAACCCAGAGGCATTGCTATGCAACTGTCGAGGGCTTTCTTCCTTCCGGTGCCGCAGTCAAAATCATCGCAACCGGTTTCCGTCAAGCCTGGTTTCCCGGGTGCTTGTTTGTCGACGCTGAGCCAAACGAAAGGCCTCGATATGCAACAAGACAATCCACAGTTGGTTGGAATTGCAAAGCGCATCCGCAAGCGCTGCCGATTCAACACGACGAGCGTGATGCGTGGCGAAGACAAACAGGAATAATCCTCCGGGATTCCGAGAGAATTTTCATCATGTCTATTTGTCACGGCTCGATCCGCTTGTTCTTCTGATAGATGCAGCAGCGGGAACATTTGGTTGCATTATAGCAAAACAACTTCGAGACATGTTCGGCCTGGGATGGGTTTACGAGGCTAATGTAGCGAACGGGTTGCTGAGCGTTTTTTTTCCGGACCCAGTTCCACGTGCTTCATGAATCTGGAACGTTTGGAAGGGTGGAAGCTGTTTTGGCAGGGTCCAGAGTGCTGATCTTTGGTCCTTCTGATATCAGTGGTCGGGTGTTGGCTTCAAGCGAACTCTGGTGCGGTCCGCTGTCAGCGCGGAAGCTATACAGTACCGAATCCGCAAGTGGGGATGGGTTTCAGTTTGTAACGTGACTGCTTCGACTTATCACGTTACTTCCCATTTGGCAAAAGGCTTGTTGGGCCATGCATCCCGAAAGGGCTGTTCCTCGCCATTGGAGTGTTGGGATCCAAGCCCAGAAAAGCGGTATATGGAACTGGAATAGATCCACGGGTCGGAAGGAGGGTTTGTGTGTGAAAACAAACCATCAATAACGAGGGCATAAACTGGGCGCAGAAACAAGCCCGGATTTGGTGCTATTCTGGTATCAAGATCAGAATCGATCTTAGTCCAAAATTGGGCACAGTCCCAAATCTAGCCCAGAATCAGTCCTGGTTCAGAATCAAGCCTAGAATAGGTCCTAGTCCAAAATTGAGCCCAGAATCCGTCCTAGTCTAGAATCGAGCCCTGAATCGGTCTTATTCCATAATGAAGCCCATAATTGCTCCTGGGATCAGAATAAAGCCCAGAATTGGTGCTATTCTCGAATTAAGATCAGAATCGGTCCTAGTCCAAACTTGAGCTCAGAATCGGCCATAGTCCAGAATCGAGCCCAGAATCAGTCCTGGGTGGAGAATCAAGCCCAGAATAGGTCCTAGTCCAAAATCGAGCCCAGAATCGGTCCTAGTCTAGAATCGAGCCCTGAAACGGTCTTAGTCCATAATCGAGCCCAGAATCGGTCCTAGTCTAGAATCGAGCCCTGAAACGGTCTTAGTCCATAATCGAGCCCAGAATCGGTCCTAGGATCAGAATAAAGCCCAGAATTGGTGCTATTCTAGAAATAAGATCAGAATCGGTCCTAGTCCAAAATTGAGTCCAGAATCAGGCCTGGGGGCAGAATCAAGCACAGAATAGGTCCTAGTCTAGAATCGAGCTCTCAATCGGTCATAGTCCAGAATTTGTTCTAGTCCAGAATCATGCCCAGAATTGGTCCTAGTCCATAATCAAGCCCATAATTGCTCCTGGGATCAGAATAAAGCCCAGAATTGGTGCTATTCTGGAATTAAGTTCAGAATCGGTCCTAGTCCAAAATTGAGCTCAAAATTGGCCATAGTCCAGAATCGAGCCCAGATTCAGTCCTGGGTCAGAATCAAGCCTAGAATAGGTCCTAGTCCAAAATTGAGCCCAGAATCGGTCCTGGGGGCAGAATCAAGCACAGAATTAAGCATAGAATAGGTCCTAGTCTAGAATCGAGCCCTCAATCAGTTGTAGTCCAGAAACATACCATGAAATTGTCATAGTCCAGAACTGAGCCCAGAATTCATTTTAATCCAGAATTGAGCCCAGAATTGGTTCTGGGTGCAGACCTAAGAACTCGGCACAGGTGTTCTACATGTTCTTACATTCTATTTATTTCCATCAAAAGTGTCTATTAATGTATTTAACTTTTAGTGAATCTAAAGCCTGTAACACGCTCCTAACAAAGTTTAAGCAGTGTAGGACCAGAAACAAGGTCAAATATCCTGAAAGACATCTTAAACAGGAGATGCAACCATGCTGGAGTATTCTAGCAGTATTATAGGAGCATTCACGCCACGGCTCAAGCCTCGTCAAAAAATCAGCACCTCTACAGCTTAAAGACAATGTTTCTCAGGGGGGGTTGCCAGGACGTCAGGCTTTTCACCCTTTATGTGCAAAATTTCATCAGACAATTCAAGTAATTAGGAAAGATCTCTGTTTGTAAAGGGCAACGCCAAACACCAGTGTTGAATGCATGTGACCTTTGACTCTTTACAAAGAACTGCATTTAAAAGACTAGCATGTTTCTGTGATGGATGTAACAACATGGGCACAGAAACAGATCCAGAAAAGGTCAGCTGAGATGGAAACTCGCACAGTGGAAACAGTGGTCTGGCGAGTTCAGAATCTGCCCTAGTCCAGAATTAAGCCCAGAACTAATCCTAGTACAAAATTGAGCCCAGTCCTGGGTGCAGAATCAAGCCCAGAATGGGTACTAGTCCAAAACTGAAGCCAGAATCAGTCCTTGTCTATAATTGAACCCTGAATCGGTCGTAGTCTAGAATCAAGCCCAGAATCAGTATTAGGGGCAGAATCGAGCACAAACTTGATCTTAGTCCAGAATCAAGCCCAGAACTGGCGTTAGTCCAGAACCGAGCCCAGAATCAGTCCTTAGTGCAGTATCAAGCCCAGAATTGGTCCTTGTTCAGGATCGAGCCCCTAATCAGTCCTAGTCTGGAATCTAGTCCTGAATCAGTCCTGGCCCAGAAATGCCGCCGATTTCTCTGGGCCCAGAATCGGTCATGTGGTCTGGCGAGTTCACCTGTCAGACTCTTCATGCAAACATTGGATGTGGTGTGTGGAGGGCTGTGTTGCCGGGTAACCTGCACATCTTTGAAAGGAGTCGATTTTTCCTGAGGGCTATAGGGAGGTCTCTGAAAAAGACGTCGTCTAGATGGCAGCTTATGTGATAACGCTGAAATGCGTGTGTGGTTTCAACAGGACAATACCGAACCTCATTCTGCACATGTAGTAACAGTGTGGCTTTGTAGTAGTAAAGGGAGGGAAGGTGCTAGACTGGCCAGCCTGTAGTCCAGACCCGTCTACCTCTAAAACCATCCGACTCAGAATGGCAGCGGGTCATCTCTAAGGACATGTCCCACATTTGTCTTGGTGGAGATGACCAATGAAACCTCGTGTGGAGGCACCGTGGTCAGCACCAAGACGAGCGGTCTGTCCAGAAGGCCTGGTGTCACTCCACCTCCACCTACGGCACCATCTACAGGAACTGTGTGAGGATATTCAAGCTGCATGGGATGGATTATCACAGGACGCCATTAGGGACCTCTACAGCTCCATACCGAGACGCCTGGCGTGTTGGGTTAGCAAACATGGCGGGCCGACTCCACCATACTGAGAGACAGACTTCTGTATGTGTAGCTCAATAAATATTGATCATATCAGTCTAAACTTATCATCAGTTATTGATCCTGGTCACCTTTATCTTCCTCCCCAACAGCACCGCACTCCCACACCTCCTTCTGGGTGCAGCTGTTTAGGACTTGGTGTGGTCATGGGCATTTGCACAAAGGGAAAATGGTGAGATTTTGTTGGTGGTCACCTCGAGATGCTGAAACACAAGCCTCCCCCGCACATTCTCAGACATGAATGCAAGGTTTTGGGATGCTTTTATTCAGAGTGCGGCGCGCCCACCCAAGTTCCCACCTTAACCAAGGCCGGATCCTCTCTTCAGAAGAACCCAGCCTGTTTCCTGTAGGCGCTGAGAGCCTCTTCAGTGTGCAGCCCTCACCAAACAAAAGGTTTTTGTTGAAAACAGCACAGAAGTGTGAAATGAAGTTAAAACAAAGACGTCTGTAATTGCGGATTCTTCCGCGCGCGCACCTCGCCGCCGTTAATCACACTTAAACAAACGGGCGCGAGATTAAACCTTTTCTTTTTCCCCTTCGCGATTAAAGAACTTCCTCGTTCACAGAAGAGACAAACAACAACGGCAGCCTCGGAGCTGTTCAATAAGCAAAGGGCTCGTCAAAGTTTCTCGGAACAACTTTCTGACAGGCCGAGTTGGCTCTGATGAAATTTCGGGATGTGTCAAGAAAACAAAGATACCAACGGTGGCGGCGGATGCTCGTCTATCTAACGCTGACATCTTACAGGCAGGCTCTTCATAGCTATCTTCATTCTTTCATCCTTACGTCTTCCTTCGTTCTTTTCATTTCGCTCACTTCGGAGAATTACTGTGAGTAAATAACAGATAAAAGCCCGAAAGGCGACGCTGATTACACGCTATCGTGTACAGTGTGGAGCAACTGCTAAGACAATAGGACGAGGAGCCGGAGATACCGGGTACCAGGCTAATCCGGTTTGTCATTCAGACTAATTAATCAGTGGCAATATTTGTTTTGCTTTTGTAATTAGTCTCCACTGAGTTTGCACTAAAGCTCTGCATCATTAAATTAGGCTGATGAGCTGATATGCTACGTTGATACTGCGTTTCAGAACGACAAACTGATTTACGCACACAAACAGCGGCAATTAGACATGGCACAAGAACTGGCAACTCGGTGTCGAACGCCAGTGCCCATAAAACTTTTACTTACCGACTTTTTCAGCCTGGCGTGACCCTAAAATCTCAACAACGTTGAACACAATAAATGAACAAACATTTCTTTACCAATACAGTCATAACCCCACCCTAACAGTCAAGGGCTGGAGGCAAGGGAGCCACCCTTGTGACCATAAGGTCGCTGGTTCAAGTCCCTGAACCCATAGGACAAGGACAACCCAACTGAACCTCATTTTGGGCAAGGCACCTTACCCTCGACTGCTCCCCGGGTGCCATAGGACAGGGTTGCTCAACACTCTGGACAAGTGAGCTCACTGCCCCCCAGTGTATGTATGTGTATAGATGTTGGAATCTAGTCCTGAATCAGTCCTAGCCCAGAAATGCCGCCAACTTCTCTGGGCCCAGAATCGGTCTTGTGGTCCGGCAAGTCATGCTCACCTGTCAAACTCTTCATGCAAATATTAGATGTGGCATATGGTGTTGCCGGGTAACCTGCACATCTTTGAAAGGAGTAATAATCCTGAGGGCTATACACGCATTTCAGCGTTATCACATGTGCCATCTAGACGACGTCTTTTTCAGAGACCTCCCTGCTGGTTTCAACCAGACAATGCCGAACCTCATTCCGCACATGTAGTAACAGTGTGGCTTTGTAGTAGTAAAGGGAGGGAAGGTGCTAGACTGGCCTGGCAGTAGTCCAGACCTGTCTACCTCCAAAACCAACGGACTAAGAACGGGAGGGGGTCATCTCTAAGGACGAGTCCCGCTTTCGTCTTGGTGGAGATGACCAAGGAAACCGTGTGTGGAGGCACCGTGGTCAGCACCAAGATGAACCAAGATGAACATAACTAAACCTCACTTTGGGCATGGCACCTTACCCTCGACTGCTCCCCGGGTGCCATAGGACAGGGTTGCTCAACACTCTGGGCAAGTGAGCTCACTGCCCCCTAGTGTATGTATGTGTATAGATGTTGGAATCTAGTCCTGAATCAGTCCTAGTCCAGAAATACCGCCAACTTCTATGGGCCCAGAATAGAGCCCAGAATTGGTCTTGTGGTCCGGCAAGTCTTGCTAACCTGTCAAACTCTTCATGCAAATATTAGATGTGGCATATGGTGTTGCCAGGTAACCTGCACATCTTTGAAAGGAGTAATAATCCTGAGGGCTATACACGCATTTCAGCGTTATCATATGTGCTGCCATCTAGACGACGTCTTTTTCAGAGACCTCCCTGCTGGTTTCAACAAGACAATGCCAAACCTCATTCTGCACATGTAGTAACAGTGTGGCTTGGTAGTAAAGGGAGGGAAGGTGCTAGACTGGCCTGCCTGTAGTCCAGACCAGTCTACCTCCAAAACCAACGGACTCAGGATGGCAGCGGGTCATCTCTAAGGACCCGCTTTTGTCTTGGTGGAGATGACCAAGGAAACCGTGTGTGGAGGCACCGTGGTCAGCACCAAGATGGACCAAGATGAACATAACTAAACCTCATTTTGGGCAAGGCACCTTACCCTCGACTGCTCCCCGGGTGCCATAGGACAGGGTTGCTCAACACTCTGGGCAGGTGAGCTCACTGCCCTCTAGTGTATGTATGTGTATAGATGTTGGAATCTAGTCCTGAATCAGTCCTAGTCCAGAAATGCCGCCAACTTCTCTGGGCCCAGAATAGAGCCCAGAATCGGTCTTGTGGTCTGGCAAGTCTTGCTCACCTGTCAAACTCTTCATGCAAATATTAGATGTGGTATATGGTGTTGCCAGGTAACCTGCACATCTTTGAAAGGAGTAATAATCCTGAGGGCTATACACGCATTTCAGCGTTATCATATGTGCTGCCATCTAGACGACGTCTTTTTCAGAGACCTCCCTGCTGGTTTCAACAGGACAATGCCGAACCTCATTCTGCACATGTAGTAACAGTGTGGCTTTGTAGTAGTAAAGGGAGGGAAGGTGCTAGACTGGCCTGGCGGTAGTCCAGACCAGTCTACCTCCAAAACCAACGGACTAAGAACGGCAGGGGGTCATCTCTAAGGACGAGTCCCGCTTTCGTCTTGGTGGAGATGACCAACGAAACCGTGTGTGGAGGCACCGTGGACAACACCAAGATGAACCAAGATGAACATAACTAAACCTCACTTTGGGCAAGGCACCGTACCCCTGACTGCTCCCCGGGTGCCATAGGACAGGGTTGCTCAACACTCTGGGCAAGTGAGCTCACTGCCCCCTAGTGTATGTATGTGTATAGATGTTGGAATCTAGTCCTGAATCAGTCCTAGTCCAGAAATGCCGCCAACTTCTCTGGGCCCAGAATAGAGCCCAGAATCGGTCTTGTGGTCTGGCAAGTCTTGCTCACCTGTCAAACTCTTCATGCAAATATTAGATGTGGCATATGGTGTTGCCAGGTAACCTGCACATCTTTGAAAGGAGTAACAATCCTGAGGGCTATACTCGCATTTCAGCGTTATCATATGTGCTGCCATCTAGACGACGTCTTTTTCAGAGACCTCCCTGCTGGTTTCAACAAGACGATGCCGAACCATTCAGCACATGTAGTAACAGTGTGGCTTGGTAGTAAAGGTAGTGAAGGTGCTAGACTGGCCTGGCGGTAGTCCAGACCAATCTACCTTCAAAACCAATGGACTCAGAAGGACGAGTCCCACTTACGTCTTGGTGGAGATGACCAACGAATCCGTGTGTGGAGGCACCGTGGTCAGCACCAAGATGGACCAAGATAAACATAACTAAACCTCACCCTTTGGGGTAGGGTGCCATAGGATAGGGTTGCTCAACACTCTGGGCAAGTGAGCTTACTGCCCCCTAGCGTATATGTGTAGATGTTTCACTCCACGGATGGGCTACAGGCAAAGGCCAGCATCCTCTGTGTGCAAGTACCAGTGGCGAATCGTTCTAAAGTCTAAACTCTGAATCAGTAGTAACTATTAGAAGAACGGAGAACAAGGGACTGACCACCCCAGAGCCCAGACCTCAGCCTCACAGAATGTGTTTGGGGTTATTTGGATGCCGAGAGGAAGCAGGAAACCAGCTAGACCAACTTGTAAGACTGAACGTTGGAGGTTTGTCTGCAGATTTCTTTGAGAAACTGGAAGCTGGAAGTTCTTTTGATGATGAGTGGAATACAGGGTGGATGTATGGAAAGCTATGACATCATATTTAGTATAGGCATCCACTTTTGGATATTGGTACTCAAGCCCAGCATCATTTCACTTGTATTGCTAGCAACCACTGCAGTTCTAGTATCTCCAGAGCCAACAAAGACACTGAGGCTCATGCTGCCACATGTGGTCAAGACTACATGGTGCTACGCAATGCAATTATGAGATGATTGGTGAATGTACTGTGTGAGGGCGCTTTGAAAGCCTCCACCTCCCCGCACCCAAAACCAATATATTATTTCTGGGAGCCGCATGAAAAAATGAGTAGCTCGATAAATAAATCAGAAATCAAGCCGCAGTTATTTGGCATCATTTTGGCTTGATTTGCCAGTGACTCCAGCTTAATGTGAGAATCTTAAGTCCCTCAGAAATTGATTTCCCCTGCTGATAGCCCCAGCGCTGTACTTCAAATAAGCAGAAGCTACTCCACGTACTCGTAACTCAGAAATGAGAATGACCTCGGCACACTTCACTCTAGGGCCCCAATCTACATCTTTTCCTTCCTCACGGTTTCCCCTTTTCTCTTCCAATGAAACAGGTCAGTGAACATCGGCACAACGGCTTCGGGGAGCTGGTGAAACCGAGGCTTGGCAGGAGGAGATAACTAAATACACACACTGTCAAAAGAATAGAATAGTACCTCTGCACCCAGAAGGAATGAAACTTGACGTGAACAAGGACGGGCCTTATCGCTGTACCTGACTGACCCAACAGCCACGATAGCAGGCATTTAGCCAGCAGGGGTGCCTCCATGAGTCATCCCGTTAGTGCAGCACCATTGGCTGCACCACGCAGGACTACATGCACACAGACCGTTACCACGACTGTTCTTAACACCACGTCACCGTCACCAGACTGTCATGGAGTGACTCAGAATGGCAGCGGGTCATCTTCAGTGACGAGTCCCGCTTTAGTCTTGGTGGAGACGCCCAACGAATCCGTGTGTGGAGGCACCGTGGTCAGGACCAAGATGAACGGCTTGTCGTCACACGTCCAGAAGACCTGGTGTCCCTCCACCTCCATCCCTACCGCACCATCTGCAGGAACTGTGTGAGGATGTTCAAGCTGCATGGGATGGATTATCACTGGACACCATTAGGAACCTCTACAGCTTCATACCGAGACGTCTGGCATGTTGGGTTAGCAAACACGGCGGCCCAACGCCATACTGAGAGACAGACTTCTGTATGTGTAGCTCAATAAATATTGATCATATCCGTCTAAATTTATTATCAGTTATTGATCCTGGTAAGCTTTATCTTCCTTCCCAACAGCACCGCACTCCCACACCTCCTTCTGGGTGCAGCTGAAGAACAATCACAAACATCTGTATACTGATAGCTGTAGCAACAGCTCCAGACGTGATGGAGCAATGCTTATTGACAGGCTGACTGTTTCATTTGCTCCGGTCCGTTTCACACCACAATGGCTAAAGTGGACTAAATCACACGTAGGTGTTTGTTTCCTGGTCTGAAACAGCAGGGATGCTTTGTAACTCTGCAAATTAGCCACCATGAAAACAAGAAAAACAGCAAACAGAGACGCCTGATCTTTAAATAGGTAAGAATCCAAGTCAACCTCGATATCTCCTTCTATATAACTAGTTTACCAAAAATGAATTCACCCAATCAGGGTGCTGACGCTTGGCCAAATACATATTCAGTGACCCATCAGCTGATATCTAATGCGTATCTCCACTGTTGTTCAGACTTTTTCCAGTTTAATAACTTTTCATGGCTTAAAAGGCTTCACAAACAAAAACCTTCACAACAAAAAGAGACAAAGCTACAGGAACGTTTAACACGTTGATGAATTTAAATTAGTAACAGCTTGGAAAGACAGGTACAGCCAGGTCCAGTCAGGTCCAGTCTGGTTCGGTTGGGTATTTGGACAGTGGGACACTTTTTGTAATGTTGCCTCAGGACATCACCACAGTGGATTTGAGGTAAAGGAGTTGGGATGTGACTGAAATGTACGCTTTTAGTTTTAACTCAAGGACCGTGCAGTAACATTTCTTACCTACTCCTTCCATTTTTACAGGCTGAGAAGTAGAAGGTTCCCCTGCTTAAATCAGCACACGTCCAGGCCCGTCTTAAGCTTGCCCATGACCATTTGGATGATCCAGAGGAGTCATGGGAAAAAGTTCTGTGGTCAGATGGTCTTAATTGCACTCGCCGTGTTTGGAGGACGAAGAATGATGAGTACCATCCCAAAAACACCATCCCTACTGTGAAGCATGGGGGTGGAGGCATCATGCTTTGGGGTGTTTTTCTGCACATGGGACAGGACGACTGCACTGTATTAAGGAGAGGAGGACCGGGGCCATGTATTGCGAGATTTTGGGGAACAACCTCCTTCCCTCAGTGAAAGCATTGAAGATGGGTCGTGGCTGGGTCTTCCAACATGACAATGACCCAAAGCACACAGCCAGGATAACCAAGGAGTGTCTCCGTAAGAAGCATATCAAGGTTCTGGAGAGGCCTAGCCAGTCTCCAGACCTACACCCTATAGAAAATCTTTGGAGGGAGCTCAAACTCCGTGTTTCTCAGCGACAGCCCAGAAACCTGGCTGATCTGGAGGAGATCTGTGTGGAGGAATGGGCCAATATTCCTGCAGCAGTGTGTGCACACCTGGTGAAAACTACGGGACCTCTGTAATTGCAAACAAAGGCCTCTGTACCAAATACTAACATTGATTTTCACAGGTGTTGAAATACTTATTCACAGCAGTAACACACAAATAAATTATTTAAAAATCATACATAGTGATTTCCGGATTGTTTTTTTAGATTATGTCTCTCACAGTGGACATGCACCTAAGATGAAAATTTCAGACCCCTCCATGATTTCTAAGTGGGAGAACATGCAAAGTCGCAGGGTGTTCAAATACCTATTTTCCTCACTGTATATACATATATATATATATGTATACACACACACATACAATATTTATTTTTAATACTTGGATGCATATCCTTAGCGGTCACTGACTGCCCTGAAGTCTGGAACCCACGGGCATCACCAAATGCTGAATTTCTTTGCCAGGCCGTTACTGCGGCCCCCTCAGTTGCTGACTGTTTGTGGGTCTTTCTGCCTTCAGGTTTGTCTTCAGTAAGTGGAAATCAATTGGGTCGAGATCAAGTGACTGATTGGGCCATATCTTTGCCTTGGGAAGCTCTCGGTTGGCTTCGCACTATGTTCGGGGGCATTATCCATCTGTACTGTGGCTGGGCGTCCTATCAATTTTGCAGCAGTTAACTGAGCCGGAACAGAAAGAACAGAATTCGCTAGAACCCAATCATACGTTTGTAAACAGAGGGCTTTTTAGGGACTTCCATGTGAGGAGCCCACACTAGGGTGACCTCTTTCATAACCCCATAAAGGAGGACATCATAAAGGGTAGTAGGGTACAGGATACTAGGACAGAATTCAAATCATAACGTAACCTATATATGACACATAAATTATTGCTTTCTGACCTGCGGTTAGCCGGTAGGCAAGTCACAACGTCTTGGTAATGTGTCTTTTGTCCCGATGGGATACATAATATTGTTGGTGAGCGAATATTTAAAATTGTTCATCCCCCAAAGAAGACTACTAGGCATCCGTCCAGATACTGGGCCAGACGGAGGACTGGGAATTGAAAAACCATGTGGCCACTCTAACCCACACCCTATTACAATGGAAGCAGCTTAGTTTAAATCACAATTCAAAATAAATTCAATCATAACAATCATAACTTTGTCAATAACAGTCAAGTTTGTGTTTGGGGATAATAGCGTCAAATATAATAGTGTTTATTTCTGTGATCAGCTTTCTAGAGCAAGTAGAGCCACTGTATTAACCCCACAGAGTATCCTATGTGTTAGCTAGCACGTTAGCAGCTGAAGCTAACCACAGTTTAGCAAATCCTTTACTCTCCAGACGAAGATGGAGTAACACTATAATACACCAATAAGACCTCCAGAGTGTAAACTAGGACGGTATGATAATGTGCTAATCCATATGTTTGGAGTTACTAGTCTGTAAAGAGCATTACTACATCAGGAGACCAGCTAGGAGAAGCTAACGGTATTAGCGCTTATGCTAGCACCAACGGAACGAGTGTTTTTGCTCATATTAACACCCAACAGAGACTAAATGAAACCTGTGTTTGGTTCTCCACATGATTCTGTGTAATGTAGACGTGTTTGCGGAGTGGAACAGTATATCTATTCAAAATAGCCACAGACCCTTTTCACACTTCCGCATTCTTTTTTCCGGAAACACGCGCGGATGGGTAAGGCTAGTTCCGCTAAACAGTAAACAGTGATGGCAGAGTCCAAGAACAAGAGATTTTGCAGTGTACCAAGGTGTTCGAACTCAAAACAAAAGCAGCCGGATCTCAGTTTCCATGGCTTTCCCGCTGACGGCGAGCAAAAGATAAAACGGGTGCGTGCGATAAGGAGAGATGAAGGGGTAAACTTTGTGATTCGGCGCGAGAGTACCTTTGTGTGCAGCCGGCACTTCACTGCTGCGGACTACATAGAGGGAAGCTCACGGCTGAAACCGGGTGCTGTTCCCACTCGGTTCCAGTGGAACAATTTTTACGTCCCCCCTCATAAGCTGTCAGCGTTTGAAAGAGCAAGCTCTCGCCGGGGAGTAGACGGGAGTAGAAGCCAACCGGCCAACAATGTATAACCTCAAGTTTGTGTGGCTCCTCGTTCTTCCTCATCGATCAGTAGCACCTAGCTCTGACTATCACCGTGTTGTCGACTATATCGGACACTGAATAAACAATAACACTTAGCCTATCATTCCCGTGACGAGGATTAGCTTGTTGTGCTAGCGTGTTAGCAGGCATAGATGTAAACAAAGCTTACGTTAGCTGGCGTTACTTGGTTTGCTAGCTAACCTAATCGGGAGCTGCGAATAAGGAGCTAACTTCAGCCTCGTAGATCACGTTAACTAAAGCAGTCAGTATCATTCATAATATTTACTTTTTGCTTAAACTAGACATATTTAACATTAAACGCTAGTATATGATGCATATACATTAAATGCTAGTTAGCTAGCTAGCACAGATGTAAACAAAGCTCACGTTAGCTGGCGTTTTCCTACCCTGATATCTGTGAAGGAACTCAACAAAGAATTTGTAGCCTTTGTTCATCTTAGAGTCCTTCGTTGAGGAATATTTTCCAACGATCCTGGAAACATCCTCAAATTTCAGTCTCGACAGCGATGAAGTGAAATGTTTCATGGTCAGTCGGGAGCACAGGAACTTGTACTACCCAGCGTCGACGTATTTCCGCTTTTTTGTGAAAAGGGCCTATTAGGGTAAACTGCATGTTAGCTAGCTAGGTAATTAGCCTAGCTAGAATGACCCGAAACACTGTGCTTATAGTGGTTCTGTCTCTCAAGCTGAAACAACATGCACCAATGCTAGAACCATAAGTATAGTTGGTTCCTGTTTGGGTTCTTGTTTTGTCTGTACATGTGGGGAATCAGCTAGAACAACTCTCAGGATGAGTACAACCTTGTTGTGCAGCAGGGCTTGCGTTATTCACCCCATATGAAACGATAATATATGGCAATGTATTGGAAAATAGTGCAATATATTAAATAATACAATGTCATATATGGGAAACAAGTGCATATATTTTGCATATATTAAAATAGTGATAAATATATTACAATATATTGTAAAATACATAAAGAATTGCCACTTTTCATATGTTGTATGTATGGTAGTATAATATATATTTACTTATATACTGTAATATATTTCATTTTATATGTAATAGACATCATATGTATTTCTTCATATGTGTCTGCATATATGATAATATATATAGTTTTATATATATTTATATATACAGGCCACATGTATGTATGAAAATATTATATATAAAACTATATATATTACAATTACAATTACAATATATGAAAAGCGGCATTTCCTCATGTATTATACAATATATACCCGGAATAAAATTCCGCTGATGTGACGTAACGGAAATTTCAGCTACATACTTCAGAATGCATCCTGCTACTAATATATCAGAAGTCATATCATCAATCACCACCACTGACCCAGTCCCACTAGCAGCCATACATGCCCATGCCATAACACTACCTCCACCATGTTCACAGATGATGTGGTACGATCATGAGCTCTGCCTCGGATCATGTGCTAATATTAATATTGTATGCAAAGCCATTCATCCCTGACTCGGACTGACCGCCAGAGTTAGACAGTTTCTCAGTGGTGGTGATAGGAACCAGAGGTCTGAACAGTTCAACACCTCTCTCACAGGAAGTCATTATAAGAACTGGACTGGACACCGGAGACGGAGTTTTATGATGGTTGTTATATGGGTGCTGTAGACCTGGTGACCCCTGGTTTCCATCACCACCACTGTAAAGAATTCAGAGTCTCTACAATCAACCATTTCACAGCAAACCCACTCTGAATGACCTTGTTTGGGCCTCAGGGAGGTCTGCAGTAAGGCTATCTTGCTGTGATTGCATGGTACTAATGTGGTCTCTGGTGTCAGTGTACACAAAATTAATACGACCCAATAAACAACCTCATAGCCCGCTTAAGCCACGCCCCCACCTGTCTTTGCCCGTCTCTCTCTTAAAGAGGTCATCGAACTGCAGCATCTTCTGCCAGGAGATGATGTAGACCTTGAGCTTGGGTAGCACCTGGTTCATGAGGCGCAGGTTGTTGTAGACCAGTCCTTTGCCGTCCCGCCTCATGTAGCTGCTGGGCCCCCAGAAAATGAAGACCGTGTCCTGGCTGGAGTTGAGCAGCTCATGGCGGCTGCGAAGGACCCGCTGCATGCTGGAGTGGGCGATGACCCTCAGGCTGGTGCGCCGGCCCACGTCCTGCCCGAAGCCTCGGCCTGTGGGCGCGTCGTTCATGCGGATGACGCACTCGGCCCGGTCGATCTCCGGGCCCCGCCCTCCGCCCGTCAGGTGACCGGAGCTGGTGACCAGAGCACAGCTTCCGCAGTGCATCTTCAGGGGCTGCGGGGAACAGAGTCACAGAGTCACAGAGTCACAGAGTCACAGAGTCACAGGTCAGTATCACATTCCCCTCAAATATTACACGTATATACACATATGGTTTTGCAAAGTAATATGCCAGGGAACTGGTTAGCTCCCATAGCCATGATACAACGTTGGCATCGGACTCATGCCAGTGTGGAGTGAAGGTGGCATTTTAAGAAACAGGAGATTCCAAAAATACAGAGTTAGCATAGCGCTAGGAACCAGGGGAGGCTGCTACTGCTGCCACTCTAATCCAGTGCCACCTTGAATGCTACGCAAAAAACACGACCCCCAGTGGGCTAAGCCGGTACTCCACCTCTCTCATTGGCAATGCCAGTCAGTGAGGGTATATGTCAGCTCATGTCACGAAATCAGCAGCTACCAAGGTGCTACCAAGGCTATATGTGACCTATAGGTAAAGTGACGTCATTGGACAGCTCAACAATCCCACAAGAGAACGCTAGCTGCCGATTTTGTGACGTGAGCTAACACACACCCCCAGGGGGCTAAGCCGGTCCTCCACCTCTCTCATTGGCAATGCCAGTCAGTGAGGGTATATGTCAGCTCATGTCACGAAATCGGCAGCTACCAGGGTGCTACCAGGGCTGCATGTGACCTATAGGTAAAGTGACGTCATTGGACAGCTCAACACTCCCACAAGAGAACGCTAGCCGATTTGGTGACATGAGCTAACATATAGCCCCAGGGGGCTAGGCCGGTCCTCCACCTCTCTCATTGGCAATGCCAATCAGTGAGGGTATATGGCTGTATGTGACCTATAGGTAAAGTGACGTCATTGGACAGCTCAACACTCCCACAAGAGAACGCTAGCCGATTTGGTGACATGAGCTAACATACACCCCCAGGGGGCTAGGCCGGTCCCCCACCTCTCTCATTGGCAATGCCAGTCAGTGAGGGTATATGTCAGCTCACGTCAAAAAATCAGCAGCTACCAGGGTGCTACCAAGGCTATATGTGACCTATAGGTAAAGTGACATCATTGGACAGCTCAACACTCCCACAAGAGAACGCTAGCTGCAGATTTTGTGACGTTAGCTAACATACACCTCCAGGGGGCTAGGCCGGTCCCCCACCTCTCTCATTGGCAATGCCAGTCAGTGAGGGTATATGGCTGTATGTGACCTATAGGTAAAGTGACGTCATTGGACAGCTCAACAATCCCACAAGAGAACGCTAGCTGCCGATTTTGTGACGTGAGCTAACACACACCCCCAGGGGGCTAAGCCGGTCCTCCACCTCTCTCATTGGCAATGCCAGTCAGGGAGGGTATATGTCAGCTCACGTCACGAAATAGGCAGCTACCAGGGTGCTACCAAGGCTATATGTGACCTATAGGTAAAGTGACGTCATTGGACAGCTCAACACTCCCACAAGAGAACGCTAGCTGCCGATTTGGTGACATGAGCTAACATACACCCCCAGGGGGCTAGGCCGGTCCTCCACCTCTCTCATTGGCAATGCCAGTCAGTGAGGGCATATGGCTGTATGTGACCTATAGGTAAAGTGACGTCATTGGACAGCTCAACACTCCCACAAGAGAACGCTAGCTGCCGATTTGGTGACATGAGCTAACATATAGCCCCAGGGGGCTAGGCCGGTCCTCCACCTCTCTCATTGGCAATGCCAGTCAGGGAGGGTATATGTCAGCTCATGTCACGAAATCGGCAGCTACCAGGGTGCTACCAAGGCTGTATGTGACCTATAGGTAAAGTGACGTCATTGGACAGCTCAACACTCCCACAAGAGAACGCTAGCTGCCGATTTGGTGACACACACCCCCAGTGGGCTAAGCCGGTCCTCCACCTCTCTCACTGGCAATGCCAGTCAGTGAGGGTATATGTCAGCTCAGGTCACGAAATCAGCAGCTACCAGGGTGCTACCAGGCTGTATGTGACCTATAGGTAAAATGATGTCATTGGACAGCTCAACACTCCCACAAGAGAACGCTAGCTGCCGATTTTGTGACATGAGCTAACATACACCCTCACTGACTGGCATTGCCAACGATGCGAGAGATGGAGGCCCGGCCTAGCCCCCTGGACGGGCACTGACTGGCTAGATCCCTGTAATGAACC
This sequence comes from Prochilodus magdalenae, assembly GCA_024036415.1. Lineage (NCBI taxonomy): Eukaryota > Metazoa > Chordata > Actinopteri > Characiformes > Prochilodontidae > Prochilodus > Prochilodus magdalenae. Next base: position 153,152 of record JAMWET010002310.1, on the reverse strand, counting down.
TAAGTCTTAATTGTTGCATGGTGTACGAGCCCTAACCAACATCTGGAATACAGCATGACCCAAGAAATATGAAACATCAGCCAACCTGAACACTCAAAATGCTTCTCAGGGCTACGTGACATGGACCTGAAACGTGAGGCTCCATAATAAAGACCCTACGAAGCGACACCTGCCATGTGGAAATCCAAAACACGCAGCGTCGGAAGCGCCCAAGCTAACCCTTGTGCGCAACAGGGAACCGACTACCGTTATTAGAATAAGAGCCTTGAGTGAAGTAGCTACAGCTGTTCCAGCTTCGCAAACAATACCACGGCCGCCGCACATCACAGGCGGAACATCTCGTGAGGGAGGAATATAAATGGGCCCAAATAGCCCACAACAATTCAAGGGCTTAGTTGGCCTGTCATTACCTTCTCCTCTTGAACTGTCGGTGGTCCCGATTCGAGCCTGGTGAGTGGGTTTTTAGCAGAGAGCAGCCAGCAATAACGACACTATAAAACCCCATCCGGACAAAAAGGCTTTCTGTTAGTAAACTCAGACATCCCTGGAGCAGCCGGGACCCGGTTTCGTAAATCCCTGCCACCCGGGGATTTAACAAGAGACTCTGCCCTTTCTCCGCACCTCCTCTTTCATCGCGAGCACCATCCGTTCTTTATGGCCCTCCATGAATTATTCCAAGCCCACGTAAAAGTACAATTGGTATTCAGGAGAGGATAAGGGCACTTCCCTTTCACCCTGCCTCGTAATGCAGATAAAGGGAGGAGGGGGGGCTGTTTTTCGGGGATAAAGGCCTGTATCCGCTGCCCAAGGAAGCCTTGCCTTTATTGCGCGTTTTCGCTTCCCAATCTCCGGCGTTCCGCTGCTTAAATCAATGATATGCAAAGAGCCCATACAAAGCTGTGTAATTTGTCCTGGATGGCGGCATCTGCTCCGAGAGAAATAATAATAACAAATGGTGCCGGTGCACTCGGCGGCCCGCGGGCGCCGACGCCCCATTTGCATGCGTTCCCGGTTTTGGCATCCGCACCTCTGTTTCTCTTGTTAATGGAATCCGTCGGGTCACCGGAGGCCCGGGCGCTGCTCCATTGACATAATGTTTAATGAAGCCAGGAGGTAATGAGGTCCTGGTTGGCCCCACGTGAGCTTCCCGCGTCTCTTCCGGTACTTCCTTTAACATTCCCGGCCAGCCGTGAGAAAAAATAGAACAGGCCTCCGCCGAGGAATCCGGGGACAGATGCATGGCTGAGCTCTGGAGAGCCATTCTGTTCGGGCGTCGAGCGCATTAGAGGCACCTGGATGAGGACACCAATCAACGAGCCAGTCAGTCATCATCCTCATACAGTACGTATGGAGGGAGCAGCTTCAGGGGATACGCTTCAACAGCACCGACGCATTTCCAGCGGCTCAACCAGCCTGCAAAACCAAATCAGTCATATCTGCGTTCCGCACAAGGCTGAGGATGGAGTAGACATGTTGGTGTTATTTTCACCACCCCCTCTCCCAGCGGAATCGGAGCCCGTCGGCGGTGGCGGGGCTCGTCCTTCACGCACTGAGAAACATGTTTGGGGAGGGAAGCCGAGACGCTGGCAGCAAGCTTGAGAAAACATCATCTCTGCCCTAACAAACAGATTAACCTTGGGGAAAGGGCAAGAGCACAGCAGGGGCCAGCCGTGGGGTGGGCGGAGTGGGGGTACCTCCACGGCGGTGGGAGGGTAACCTTATCAAACAGCACATCAGCTCAACTGTGCTTAGGGGCTGACCTGAAATGAGACGAGGACACGACCTGGATGAGAACTAGCTAGCCATTTTCGAACTCCATCTGGTCACGTCCATGGGCAAAGGTGTGGCACCAGTGCCAGTCTATTAACGGAACAGCACGATTCCATATTAGCAAACGTCAGATGTGTGACGAACAGAGAGACGTAGATTATTCTAAAACTGCACAGCATTGAGAACATATTAATGCTAGGTGGTGGTAGTAACCTCAGGCTCCTGCAGATGGCGATGTACGAGGGTTCTCTATAAATACAGGGAATGTCTCGATCCATGTGTGGAAAATGGCTCCAAAGCAGATGTTAATGATTGGCGTACAGGAGTGACTGCGTTTGGGCATGCCCAGTGTGAAGGAAATAGCTGAATCTGCAGGTGTATGGAAGTGTTAGCATGGCTAGCAAAGAATGGGGTAAGATTTGGTGGATGCCTTCCCTGGTACAATTCCGAGGAGAATTCCCTGTAGACTGGGATTTTCCCACTGCTGGTAGACCCGTACGCTGCTTCCATACACCTGCAGATTCAGCTACTTCCTTCACACTATGGTCTTTGGCCACGCCCACATGCAGTCCCTCCTTTTAGCCAATCATTAACATCTGCTCTGGAGCGTTTTCCACACATGGAATGAGACATTCCCTACACTGTAGTGCCTCTTCCCAATCTACGGATCCCATCACTCACAACCCGGAGGTATATTCGTACAGCAGCGCCATCTGCAGGAGCCTGAAGTTACTACCACCTTAAACGTGCACAGTGCAAGTGAGAAACCGCACGCTATTCCGGGAACGCCACTGTATTTCCGTAAACTGTGGCAAAACGGAAGTTTTATATTTTTGTTCTACAACAACAAATGCATATCCTAGCGGAGAACGCACTCACAGACGCCTTCCGTTCCGTCATGTTTTACTTTCAAGTCTGCGCTGCACTTCGGTGCTTTTCATTTTACACTTTACAAAAACACTAACGCAGCTTTAGCGAGACGTCAGCTTTTTAAAACCATCCCAACGCCGGCCCTAACACCGCAAACGTCACCGCACAGAGAAGCGCCTTTCATAAACAATGCACTGATGTATATTTCATGTTCTTTCTGGAGAATCAAGGACGAAAATGGTTTGCGCTGCTGCGGTTCACTGCAGAGGAAGGTTGTCAAGGCTAGGCCCACAAACCACAGCACAGGCTGCCAACAATGTTTAGAAGCTCTTTCTTTCTTCATCTGGCCTCACGTAGGGCTGTAGTCATGGAGTTCCTGAGCTCGCTACATTCAGCCAGCCAGTTCATTTAAGGTTACAGATATGAGTTTAGCCTTCCCCAGCACCTGTCAGATGGGCTTTACAGGCTGACTCGTCCATCCTTGTCATGCCCAACAGTTACTATGATTATATCTGCTTTGGTTCAAGAAGCCCGGGTTCTTGAACTGGTTCCGTTCCGGTGTCTTAGAACCTTGATGCCATTCAGCGTTTGCCCCAGATTTGTATTGGAACCAAGAAATGTCTAAGCACCTGACATAGGCACCAACAGAGGGCGCTGTACAGTGGTAGTAAACGGGAGAACCAAGATAGAGGAACGGAACCACTTTAAGAAGCCCGGGTTCTTGAACTGGTTCCGTTCCGGCGTCTTAGAACCTTGATGCTATTTAGCGTTTGCCCCAGGTTTGTATTGGAACCAAGAAATGTCTAAGCATCTGACATAGGTGCCAACAGAGGGCGCTGCACAGTGGTAGTAAATGGGTAGAACGCGGGCTTCTTGAACTGGTTCCGTTCCGGCGTCTTAGAACCTTGATGCTGTTTAGCGTTTGCCCCAGGTTTGTATTGGAACCAAGAAATGTCTAAGCATCTGACATAGGTGCCAACAGAGGGCGCTGCACAGTGGTAGTAAACGGGTAGAACCCGGGCTTCTTGAACTGGTTCCGTTCCAGCGTCTTAGAACCTTGATGCCATTCAGCGTTTGCCCCAGATTTGTATTGGAACCAAGAAATGTCTAAGCATCTGACATAGGTGCCAACAGAGGGCGCTGCACAGTGGTAGTAAACGGTAGAACCAAGATGGCGGAACAGAACCAGTTTAAGAAGCCCAGGTTCTTGAACTGGTTCGGTTCCGGCGTCTTAGAACCTTGATGCTATTCAGCGTTTGCCCCAGGTTTGTATTGGAACCAAGAAATGTCTAAGCATCTGACATAGGTGCCAACAGAGGGCGCTGCACAGTGGTAGTAAACTGTAGAACCAAGATGACGGAGCATATAGATGACCTGCGAGCGTTTGTGCTGTTACTCCACATGCTTGTTTGTATCCAGAACGCAAGAACAGATCAACTACACAACTGGTTTCCTAACCATGACCCCACAGATGCCCCTACCAGCAAACTCGGAATGTTTGGACTGGATTAAAGCCTATAAAGATCGTAGGCCAGTAATTAGATTTTTCAGTGCATGAACACCCTTACTCTGATTTCTTTCAGATTTCTCAGTCTGGGCATGTTCCGATTACAAGTAGAGTTTTAACGCAGCAACTGCAAGATGGCAACGAATCGCATGCTTGAGGAAACAAATGATCTTCTGGTCATATTTTGAGATAAAGGGACTGCTGATGCTTTCAAAATTGTTACGCTATGTCTGTGTCACGTTTTATTTCGGAATTTTATTGGACTGGTTGCCAAGCAGAAACCAGATTACTGCCTGACCCATGTAGACCTGGAGTTCTCCATGATCTGATTACTCAAGTGCATGTACACACGAGGATCAGATTACTGACAGAATCTAATTTTCTGCAGTTATTTGATTGATAAGCGCATGTAAACACACTCATTCTTGCCTTGACGCCAGTTCTGTAGCCCGCCAGCACGCCTGCTGCGGTGATGCTGCCAAGACAGGGGATCCTAGCCTTCCAATCTATCTTATGGTCAAACACAATGTCTCAAAATCATAACTTTGGTGACGTTATGGTCATAATACTAACAAATAGATGTTGAAATACCAATTTGGGAGAAAGGTCATTGTTTAGTCTGCTTCAGGTACAACTGGCAAGCCTCTGTCTTTGGGAAACTACATTTAACTGGTTCGGCCACTACCGGGATAGCCCTGGAAATCTTTACAATGAGCAATAACATATTTGCAGATCTGTAAACTTGTCCAATTTCCCAAAAGAGGCTAAAAAGAGTAAATTTATCCAGAGGAGTTGCCATAGTTTTTATTCATAACTTTATATTACTGTTATATTAAACTGTATATTAGGATAAACAGAGATTCTGTGCTTAGTATTATATATATTTATTTTCTAATGTATATTTTTTGTATTTAAATACTGTAAGGGACTACGCACCTTCACACCTGTGAAAATGAGAGGTGACAATAAAAGTGATTTGATTTGATTTGATTTGATTTGATTTGAGGAGGAATCGTGTAAGATCTCCATTAAGGTATGCATAAGCACATCACCAAACCAGAACAGGCTAGAACCAGAAGAAGGAGGTAACATTTTATTCCCACTGAATGTAGCATCAGTGCTGCTATGGCAAGTGAGTTAGCAGCCAGCCAGCACTGGAGTCGCCAGCCAAAACGGGCCTCCCAGAACACCAGTGGATATTTCACACATGCTGTCCCGCAGCATTGTCAGTATAAAGGACTACCGTGGTTACAGTAGTCCATATTTCTATTTGTTTCTATCTGTTGCTTTGGCTGGAGGACAACCTCTAGCTCAGATGCTGTAAACTAGAGTGCAGTAAGGTGAATGATTTTGTAGTGTAGTGTATTGTAGTGGGGGTTATTTGAATTGTTGTCAAAGATTCTAGGCCAGTAATCGATTTTTCAGTGCATGTACACACTTACTCTGATTTCTTTCAGATTTCTCAGTCTGGGCATGTTCCCATTACAAGTAGGGTTTTAACGCAACAACTGCAAGATGGAAACAAATCACTTTTGGAGTAATGCTGAAACTGCATGCTTGATGAAATTTAGGATCTTCTGGTCATATTTTGAGATAAAGGGACCGCTGATGCTTTAAAAATTGTTACGCTATGTCTGTTACGCTATGTTTTATGTGTCCACGTTTTATTTCGGAATTTTTTTTTTCACACATGCTGTGAATTGTTATAAAGTTGTCACTAGAGTGGGGTGATTTGCTTTGTATTTGTATTTGCTGTAAACTAGAGCGCAGTTGAATGATTTTTAAAAATTGGTAGTGTAGTGTAAATTGTGGGTTTATTTGATCAGTTGTCACTAATTTGCCAGTACAGCCGGGAAAGTGACTTTAGTTATTGGCTGATTTGTTTAATTTTCTTTTTTTTTTTCTATTCTTTTTTTCCCTTTCTTTGTTCTGGTTTATCTATTCGGTTGAGATCCTACCCTATGTCTGGTGGGAGATTTTTAAATTCTATTTCTCAATCAAGTATTCCTAGTCTTGCTGCTACCTCCATGCCGTCTCCCTTCATTCAGGTGAAGCCCTTTGGTGGGGAAACCGGAAGTTCTTAGTAATTGTGGTGCCACCTAATATTATTACTATTGTTACGGTGTGCACCCATTACAAAATGCACACCGTAACAGTAAATAAACCAAAACAAAGAAAGGGAAAATAAGAAAAAAAAAAAAAAAAGAAAATCAAACACAACCAAAATAATGATGCTGATCAGCCAATAACTAAAGTCACTTTACCGGCTGTACTGGCTTAGTCTGATATCACAATTAAAAATAAAAATAAAAATACAGCAATTGGGAACATGCGGCATGAAGTATGATTGGTGTGTGGCGCTCACAGGGCTGTTTGTGGTTTTCTGTATTTGGACTAGTCACTCTCTCTATATATATATATATATATGGTAAACCGTGTACCCAACAAAGGACCACTTTCTGCTCACCGGTCAAAAATAAAAGATCCCCTGTGACTGAGTCATACCTGATGGCATGTTACAATAAGGATCAATAACTGATGATACATTTAGACGGATATGATCATTATTTATTGAGCTACACATACAGAAGTCTGCCTCTAAGTGTGGCGTTGGGCGGCCATGTTTGCTAACGCCAAACATCCGGGCCTTGGAGTTGTAGAGGTCCTGTGATAATCCATCCCATGCAGCTTGAATATTCCCACACAGTTCCTGCAGATGGTGCGGTAGACCTGGAGGTGGAGTGACACCAGGCCTTCTGGACATGGGACGCGTGACAGCGAACTGTCCATGACCACGGTGCCTCCACACAGAGATTACTTCCTCGTCTCCACCAGGACCAAAGCAGGACCCGTCACCCATTCCCATTCTGAGTCACAGTCTGGAACGACACCACTGGAGTCTTCGACGATGCTGACGTGGTGTTAAGGGCAGTCGTTGTAACGATGGTCTCCCAGTGGTGCTGCCACTAACAGGATGACTAATGGAGGGCGAATATGTGAAATCATGGTCCGGTACAGCGATAAGGCCCAACCTTGCTTACATCACCCGCACGACCGAGCGTGAATCATCTGGATGTCTCACGATGTCAAACCTACCCACCGAGTTTCACCCTTGTCGGGTGATTCCCTCTGGGTGCGGCTTTCCGACACAAACCAACGAGACCTGCTAGCCACAAGGCAGCTGCGATGGCTGAACCCTGAAACGGCAGTACCGTGTCTGACTGCATTTCCTTTCTAAGAGAGTTTTCCGTCCCCAAGGCTGCAATGCTTTTTTCCCAACCACTGTAACCTTTGAACCCTGTGTAAGGCAAACGTGTGACATAACTCCAATTGCGAAATGAATCAAATCCAATGGGAGCGACGAGTCAGTGTTCATACATGCTCTTCAGCACAGAAACGATTAACACCGCTAAGCCGTTCTCTGGGCTGGAGGTCACGAAGTTCAAGTTGACGTCTCCTTGTTTGTATAACCGCACTGCACACTCCTCACCACCGAGTAGAACTCAATGCTAAATAAACACAAAGGCCCCATTTGGCTGGCACCCTCGACTGCTAGTCGTCACTCTGAGGGGGAAATGAATGGAGGAAAAGCCTGAATCAGAGTCACTAAAGGCGAGGAAGGCAGGGCGCCCCCATAAATAATCCCCGTGCTGTGTGCGGTAGCGCAATCCCAGTAGGGTCTTGCTGTAGCCTGCTAGTCACTTATGCTTTTTAATTATCCTGGCATGTTGTTCGGCGAGCAAATGCTGGAACACATGCTAGGAAATACCGACGCCACACAAAGGGAGCGCTCGGATATGAACGCTCGGAGGCCGTTCTGAGAAAAGTGGGGGGAAAATGAGGCAAATATTGTTTTCAAATGCGCTACTGAGGGGAAATCAAACCGCATTTGCATTATGGGAGGAGAGGGGCTTAGGGCCACAGTAAATTAAGAGCCCTGCTGGGAGAGCTCCCTCTCTCGCTCGCTCTCCCTCTGCTTCTCTCTCGCCCCCGTTCTCTGCCAGCCTTCTGATCGGAGATGCCCACAGTGCTGCGATACGGCGGGCTAATGAAGGTGAACCGATCGGGCGTGCCAACCTTACCAAAAACCGAGCGCCAATTAGCCAAATCCCTTCGGCCTCCCATCATCCTGCTTTGATGGCAGCCGCCGCACGTTCCCACCGTAAGCTCTTAATTAGACAAGAAAAGCTTCTTCTTCCTCCACCCTGTCTCGTCCACGAGCAGGGCCCAATTATCCAGGGGCCGGGTGGAACTGCGCACGATCCTAAGATGCTTGAAGGGATTCTGCAAGAGTCTGCAAGGGACTGGAAATACTTTGAGGGGTCGGGATCTGGGAGGAGGTGATGGGGGAGGTTTGCACAGGTCAGTGCAGCTGAATGGACTCATGGAGGGAAGAGGGAAGGTTTGATCTAGGTCCGAGGTCATGCAGAAGGAACTGGAGAGAGAGGGTAGGTCAGGCTGGCTGGACGGATGGACTTGTGGAAAGAAGAAGGAGGGAAGGTTTGATCTTACGCTCGCTTAGGTCATGTGGATGGAGCTGGAGACAAAGGGTAGGTCAGGTTAGCTGGACTGAGTTGTGGAAGGAAATAAGAAGAACGGTCTGAGATTGTGTGGATGAACTCGGAGGAAGAAGGGTAGGCCAGATTGGCTGGACTGGCTCCTGTAAAGAAGGAGAGAAGGTTTGATCTAGGTCTGAGGTCACAAGGATGGAACCGGAGAAGAAGGGTAGCCCAGGTCAGCAAGACAGACTCACTAAGGGAAGGAAGAATGAAGGTTTGATTTAGGTCTGAGGTCATGCGGATGGAACAGGAGCAGGGTAGGCCAGGTCAGCTGGACCGACTCTTGTAAGGAAGGAGAGAAGGTTTGTTCTAGGTCTGAGGTCATGCGGATGGAACAGGAGCAGGGTAGGCCAGGTCAGCTGGACCGACTCTTGTAAGGAAGGAGAGAAGGTTTGTTCTAGGTCTGAGGTCATGCGGATGGAACAGGAGCAGGGTAGGCCAGGTCAGCTGGACAGACTCGTGGAGGGAAAGAAGGTTATGTCTAGGTCTGAGGTCATGCAGATGGAACCGGAGGAAGGCCAGGTTGGGTAGGCCAGGTTGGGTAGGCCAGGTTGGCCGGACTGACTCCCGTATGGAAGGAGAGAAGGTTTGGTCTAGGTCTGAGGTCATGCAGATGGAACCGGAGATGAAGTATATGCCAGGTCAGCTGGACAGACTCGTGGAAGGAAAGAAGAACGAAGGTTTGATCTAGGTCTGAGGTCACAAGGATGGAACAGGAGAAGAAGTGAAGGCAAGGTTGGCTGGACCGACTCCCGTAAGGAAGAAGATTTGATCTAGGTCTGAGGTCATGCAGATGGAACCAGAGATGAAGTATATGCCAGGTCAGCTGGACAGACTCACTGAGGGAAGGAAGAACGAAGGTTTGATCTAGGTCTGAGGTCACAAGGATGGAACCGGAGAAGAAGTGTAGGCCAGGTTGACTGGATCGACTCCCGTAAGGAAGGAGAGAAGGGTTGGTCTAGGTCTGAGGTCACAAGGATGGAACTGGAGAAGAAGTATACGCCAGGTCAGCTGGACAGACTTGTGGAAGGAAAGAAGAACGAAGGTTTGATCTAGGTCTGAGGTCATGTGGATGGAACCGGAGAAGAAGGGTCGGCCAGGTCAGCTGGACAGACTCGTGGAAAGAAAAAAGAACGAAGGTTTGGTCTAGGTCTGAGGTCACAAGGATGGAACCGGAGAAGAAGTGTAGGCCAGGTTGGCTGTACCGACTCCCGTAAGGAAGGAGAGAAGGTTTGGTGTAGGTCTGAGGTCATGCAGATGGAACCAAAGAAGAAGGGAAGGCCAGGTCAGCAAGACAGACTCACTGAGAGAAAGAAGAACGAAGGTTTGGTCTAGGTCTGAGGTCATGCAGATGGAACCGGAGAAGAAGTGTAGCCCAGGTTGACTGGATCGACTCCCGTATGGAAGGAGAGAAGGTTTGGTCTAGGTCTGAGGTCATGTGGATGGAACCGGAGAAGAAGTGTAGGCCAGGTTGACTGGATCGACTCCTGTATGGAAGGAGAGAAGGTTTGGTCTAGGTCTGAGGTCATGCGGATGGAACCAGAGAGGAAGCAGCCTGTAGTCTGGGAAGGTAAAAGCATGACTAGTGTCTGGTTCTTCCTCTGACGGCTTCAAGGCCAGTGTCTCACACCTGCAAACTAAGTTCAGTGAAAGAGGCGAGTCTAATTTCCAGCCCTCTGGCAGGTCTAATGCTCCCCTCGTCACCCTTTCGTTTAAGCGCTGCATCAAATGGTGGTCTTGGGTAGGTTCTGGTAAGCAACACGACACAGCAGCGCGTCTCATGGGGACTGCAGTGTTAGCCAAGAGTGCCGCAGTGCTAGCCAACACACTAAGGCTCTCCAATTACAGATCAGGCAACAGATCCCTTCGCTGAAATGCCAGAACGTGTGGGGTGGGGCAGAGTTAATCAAACTTTGGTTAGGAAAGAGAACAGTGCAGTGATGGAGAGTTAATAGAGGCTAGCAGAGGCTAGTCAAAATCTTACTGAACCAGGTTGTGGCTTGGCCTGGGGAGGGGCCAAGCCCACTGAGCAGGAAACCTCGACGAGACCCTGTATTTATGCATAACTGATACAACCAAACCAAAACCACTATTCAAATACGAGGCTTACTTAGCCTTCCTTGAGCCTCCTCATAACCAGCTGACTCTGGGTGGGTGGGTTGCTACACCCAGGCCCATAGGCACATGTCCTGCCTCTCGTACACTGGAGAGACTGCCAGTTTATAAGGGCGCGGTGCCCCGCCTTCCGATTGCGCACACCTGTGGGTGATCAGAGGGGGGCACATCCCCAAATCCGGAAGGAATGGCGGCGACTCCACCTGAACACTGCCTCAAGGTCTTTGTGGATCTCAATTTGGTCATAGGGACGCAATCAGACCGGAACAGGAAAGGGTCAGGGTTAGGCCTAGGGTTAGCCAGGCCCCATCCATTAATTTGGGAGGTGGACCTTTGAAAAGAACGCTAATGGGAGGGGTGTACTTGCTTTGTTGTTGAGTCCAGATATCACCAATCATTCTCCCCATCTGAATACTGCGACATTAGCGCTATATATTAAATAATACAGCCACTGGAGGACCAGCATTGTCTGATATACTGTTCCGCGAAGTTAGCACAATGCTACATGCTTAGCCAGAAGCTCTATTTCCTCGTGACAGCACAGCACATCCCGCTCCAACTCCCAGGAGCAAGCCAAAATAAACAGGCATTTTCATGGACTCCCATCCGGGGTGCATTTGGGCTCTTTCCTGGAAAAACATGTCGGTGGAGTTGGTCAGGAAGTGACCTTGCCTCCAGCCCCTGTCTGTTTTGCAAGTGGCAGCTCTAGCCTCATCCTCTCCAACTCAATCTGTGAGGTGCAGGGACTCGGCTCTACTCCATGTGGCAGGCTCATTGTCTCCACAGCGGGAGGAGAAAGAGAGAGCGAGGTAGAGGGAGGAGGAGAGGCAGAAAGACGAGAGAGGACACTCCCTGCCGCACTCAGGTCCCGTGTGGCTGAAGAGACTAGTTAGGAGTGGCTGCAGACAGTTTCAGTTCAACAAACAACCAATTATTCAGACGATCTGTCGCACGGTTAATCCGAATGTGTGACATACGAGTCTTCTAAACTCTACTGCAACGCCAAAACGTCTACAAGCCTTCGTTCGTGATCAAACAGACCTCCAACCCGGAAACTGTTCAAATGAGGATTATGGCCGTCCATACTGGGCACGGACAAATACCCTGGAGCTTTAGAACGCATCAGCCATACGTATAAGCACGACTGACACCTTACTACCACTCCCACAGGAATACCGTCCAGTTTCTCCCCATTTCCCCGGAATATTTTTGTCCCCCTACCCATGGATCACCACTATCCCCTTTCCGATGCAGCTCTCCACCTTTACCTCCATTAACAACCCACTGGCCAATAGAAAACGAATGTCAAACTGGGTTATATGTTACAGTTCATAACCACTGGTCAACAACGATGTACACAACCCACCTGTACTTGGATGTAACATGGCTAGTTCTAACATTAGCTAGCTAGCTAACCGCCTAACTAACTTCCCGAGATGATTCCATCAACCACAGAACCGATGTGCCCCCAGGATAACTGATACCAGGCAAGGTCTTCTACACTTTGAACGTTCTGGTCAAGCTGCCACTGCGGTATTGTTAACTCCAGTATACAGGAATGCCCACATGTCGGAGCATTCCAAGTCAGCGTAAGGAACATACCACGTGACGTCACTAACATCAAACTCACAAATGAATTCATTCGGCTTTAAGACGTATATGGCAATGCTAATACCTCCACGAGCAGTTGTGATTGGATTGGGCAGGTACTGGACAAGTCTCTGGACGTTGAGAGCTGTTACATCAAAGCATTTGGTTCAGATTTGGTGGATGTCTTCCCTGGCGTTTGACTGGTTGTTCCAGGTGGTGTCCAGATGCATGAATGCTCCGGAACGTTCATTATGGTAATCAGTCATATCTGCATCCCTGTGAATGTCTTTCTGGAATACAGGGATAGGAATGTCCTCATGTTCCTCAATGAAGGTTGTTCCAGCAGCTCTGTGGTTCAAAATTAATGTCCCCCAGAATATCCTACAGCTTACATCATGGGCATGGATCACAATATGACATATGGTACAAAGGAACGCCATATTGAAAATATGGAATGAAATACAGTCCCTCATTTCAGCCAATCATTAACATCTGCCATTTTCCACACATGGAACGAGACATTCCCTGCACTGTACCACCTCTTCTCAATCTATGGATCCCGTTACTCACCCCCCGCATGTATTCATAGCCTCATTATCCTCATGCAGCGCCATCTACAGGAACTTACCTCAACCTTTCATACACTGTATTCAATATTCAATGAGCTCTATAAAGCGAACTCTGCCTTTGATAACGATACGATGGCTAACCAGACTCACATTTATCTGGATCAGGTTAGCTGGATCTCCAGGATCAGGACTGAGCACCACCCTACCATCTACAGCATTCACTGCAACAGCCACAATGTTATTTGTGGTAAGGCCTCCTTGCCTCCTGTTCCCCCGCTTAATTATTTCCCCGTCGCACATGAGTATTTTGGGGGCGCTGATTTCCCAAAAGAGCTTTTTAAAAAGGAACGTGAGATTTCCGGAGGCTGGTAACAGGCTTTCCGTCTCTCTGGCTTCTCTGGAAGTGGCCTCATTAGAGCAGCTCAGAAGATAGCCAACAGGCTAACAGGCTCCTCCAATAATAAGGCAGGCGTTCATTTTCGGTTTTTGCCGATCTAATTCCCGGAAAGTTGGAACCATAGGTAGAACGGAGGACAGTATTTATCAATCTACTTCCACCTGCTATTGATTGAAAACAGTTCAAAGGCAAGATCTTTAACGTGGTACCTTGTTGTCACCATGGAGTGGCCGACTAGGAGCTCGCACATCTAGAAGATAAACTGGCCTGGGAGGAAGGCATGGAGGCTGGTGTTGACCAGGGGACCAGTCCCGAAGCACTCAGAACTGGACAGGTGTAGCAAAGTCTAACAACCTGAATGAACAAGCCAACCTGCCACCAAGTCAACCAAGTAAACTCAATAACCGAGAAACGAAGCGGAGAGTGTAACCAAGGACCAGGCCTGGTACGCAGAAGTGGGTTGTCAATACTTCACAAAGTGACCAGTAGTATTAATCAATGAAGGACATGCTGCCGTCTTGTGGCTGAGCATCATGGGAAGTGTAGTTTAGAAAGTCCGAGGCAGGACGGGAACCCCGTCCCCTCTGAATCCATGACATCAGCACTGCATGTTAGCAGCCCACCAACCAGGAAGCAGTTTCCTCGTACGTCATCACCCAAACTGTAATCACATACACCTGCCTGTTGTGCTAGCTCTTGACGAGGTTTGCTGATTATCCATGTGTGCGATCCTCGCCTGTCCTTTGATTTCCCCGTTGGGTTTCCTCTTCACTCTGTTTGCCTGGTTGTTCGGACTCTGGCCTGTTTTATGGTTTGTCGTCTCAGCGTTCTCTACATCTGATTTGATTGCCTATATGACTCTCTGGTTTCCCTGACTTTCTTTTACATGTGTCGACTTCATTGGCGTTATCGTATACGCATGCATTCTGAAACTGATGTCTGCAACACATTCCAAAAATGTATTCATGACCAGAAACACTGCGTTCGAAAAACAACTGGGGCTACTTTGACTAAAAGCATGAGCAGGATATATGAAAGGTTATTTCTCAGTGTGCGATTACAAGGTGCATTTTAGGTATCCAATATCGTCCCAGAGAAATCTCTGTGCGTAAAGGCAAAGGCCAAAAACCACCATTGAATGCCTTTGACATTCCACCCTCCGGAGAGACTGGCATGCGTCACCACATGAGCTCGGGAACGCCATCGTCAACAAACACTGTCTGTTTCTGCATCCACAAATGCAGATTAAGACCATATAAGAATATATATATATATATATTACTTGACTTGACGTGCTGTGACTTGCTTTGACTTGACTTGACATCTGTCATGGTTTTGAGTGTGTTATTGGGTTAGCATGCGTATTAGCGAAACAACCATGTGGCCAACTTTTCCAGAGACGTCCATCCTTATTTCAGCAAGACACATGGAGCATGTGTTACCACAGCACTGCAGCGTAACACCTCTACCAGCACGAAGAACAGCTGTGACTGGATTTGACAGAAGTTTCTGGATTTAGGCCACATCAGTGTTCAGACAGTGGTGCCAGATTTGGTGGATGCCTTCCCTGGCACAATTCCAAGGAGAATTCCCAGTAGACTGGGATTTTCCCACTGCTGGTAGACCCGTATGACTGTACGCTGCTTCCATACACCTGCAGACTCAGCTACTTCCTTCACACTATGGTCTTTGGCCACGCCCACATACAGTCACTCCTTTTAGCCAGTCATTAACATCTGCTCTGGAGCGTTTTCCACACATGGAACGAGACATTCCCTGCACTGTAGCACCTCTTCCCAATCTATGGATCCCGTCACTCACACCCTGCAGGTATTTATAGCCCCATCATATTTGTGCAGCGCCCTCTACAGGAGCTTACCTGAAGTTACTACCACCTTAAACACGATAATAAATGGCCTAATGTGGAGTTAACTTCCAGAAACAGTCCTGCTAAACCATTAGCATGGACCGCGAGAGTTAGCACTAGCATAACATAAAAGGTTCCCTACAACATTCCGGCCTTCCATAGTCTCGTCTCAGCGGAGAAGTATGAACAGGGCTTTACAAGAAGATCTCTCGGAGGAATCCGCATCCCAGCCAAGCTTCAGAAGCCTGCGATGGGCCACAGTGATAACAAGCTCTGCTCAGGGGGAAAGAAAAGGCAGTACCGAGGGAAGCGAGGGAGAAGAGGGGGTGTAAGGGGGTGGCGATCACATCAAAATGAGCGAGGAGCAAGGGATTGAGGGAGGCGGCAAAAAATAGGGCAGAGTCCTTAGCATGACATGAGATTTCAGGAGGCTTCGGTGGAGAGGTCTGAGTGGCACTTTCTCTCAGTGGCAATTCAGGTAGAAGGAGCGGGCGGATGAGGGCGAAGAGGGGCGGACGTCTTATTACTTCACGTTATTGAGAAATGCTGGGGGTCTCTGCTTTTCCCTGAAGGAGGCTGGCAGGAGTGTGCAGCGGCAGTGTCTACATTGCGCCCCGGCACAGTGACTGATGCCCGTTACAGGGTCCATTAGAGCTGCGCAGTGAATCATATTTTTAGCGCCGTCGCAATAAACGTATCGTTAAAGGGACGTGATGACCAGGGATGGGTATCGTTACCGGCTCCGGACTGCTCGTTACCGGGATATTGCTAAGCTCCGGGACAGACCATGCTGCCCTCAGTATTTGTGTAACACTCATTCATACATAGCGGCCATTTCCACACGGCTGGTGCTGGACTGGATCTGTAGGAGGGGCGGTATGGTCCGTGTACCGGTGTCCACATGCCTTGGACCGCATTGACCATTCTGGGTGCCGAGTGTCAGTCTATGTTCTCCGGTCATGGATGAAAAGGGGGTAACGAAGACCAGTGACCTCATGACACACTTACAAATACAACGGTCCATAAATCTGAAGCAGTGCGGCATTCCCGTCTGCTGAAACATCATCATCAGTCTATGGCCTTCAGTCGCAATAGCCGAGTAGCAGTTCATAATTTCCCATCATCATCATCATCATCATCATCATCATCACCGTGGTTACAAGCAGGGGCCGCAACATTAGGCGATGTTCCAGGTTATACCAGTCCCATGGCTACACACTGCCAAAGCTGTTCACTGTTAGGAACCTCCTATTTTGTGAAGCTGAACTTTGTTTTTTCTCTTCCATCAGAGAACCAATTCCTTCCCTTCCCTTCCTTGCTAACTACATAACCTCCGTACTACCCACCTACCTCCGTACCGACATAGCTACCCTACTTACCTACCTACATACCTACCTATCTCCAGACCCATCTACCTACTCTACCTACCTGTTCCTATCTACCCACCCTACCTACCTACCTACCTACCTATCTACCTACATCCCTCCCTCCTTACTTACCTCCCTCACTACCCACCTACCTCCATACATACATAGCTACCCTACTTACCTTCCTACATCCCAACCTACATACATAGCTACCCTACTTACCTACCTACCTACCTACCTCCCTCACTACTCACCTACCCTCCTCCTTAATGTATCTACCTACCTACATCCCTACCTACCTACCTCTTCACCCTTCTACCTCTATACCCATCTATCTACCTACATCCCTACCTACCTACCTACCTACCTCCCACACTACTCACCTACGCTCCTCCTTAATGTATCTACCTACCTACATCCCTACCTACCTACCTCTCCACCCTTTTACCTCCATACCCATCTACCTACCTACATCCCTACCTACCTACCTACATCCATACCTACCTACCTACCTACCTACCTCCCTCACTACTCACCTACCCTCCTCCCTAATGTATCAACCACCCTAACCTAACTATATCTCTTCTACCTACCAACCTACCTGCCTCACTATATACATTCCTTCCTACCTATGTACCTACTCACTCTACTTACTTACATCCCTATCTCCCTTCCTCCCTTCCTTCCACCCTATCTTTCTCCCTGACTACATAACATCCTTACTACTTACCTACCTACCTACCCCCAAACCTGTCTACCTAGCCTACCTACTTACCTCCATACCTACCCTACTTACCTACCTACCAATCTACCTACCTCACTTTCTACCTACCTTACTACCTTCCTTCCTTTCTTCCTACCTATCTACCCAGCTACCAACTCTACCTACTTACATCCCTACCTCCCTTCCTTCCACCCAACATTCCTCCCTAACTACACTACCTCCATAGATACCCTACTTACCTACCATACTACCTACTAACCTCCGTACTAACCTCCATACTACCTACCGACCTCCATAGATACCCTACTTACCTACCATACTACCTACTAACCTACGTACTAACCTCCGTACCACCTACCTACATCCTTCCTTCCCTCCCTACTTCCCTCCCTCACTACCCATCTACTTTCCTCCCTAATGTATCAACCACCCTAACTACTAACTACCCACCTACCCTACCTAACTACCTCTCTACCCTTAAACCAGACCGGTAGATCAGACAGTGAGTGTAGACACAAGGAGGTGTACCTAATGAAGTGATATCAGCGATGTAGAGTAAGCTTGTATCTGCACTGATCCCGGAAAATAGAGACACGGGATGTGATGCAATGCTGTGTAGCAGAGCACAGGCGCACGGCCCTGAGGCAAATGGCTTTAACTTCAATGATCAGCCACACTCACACAACGGCCGCATCCATTACAGGCGAGCGCACACACACGCTGTGCTAGTCATTTACTTCACAACTCTTTATCTGATAATGATAATGATCCTGGCTCCTGTGAAGCCGTATGCTGCAAAGCGGATCTCGCGGTGATAATGGCCCGACGGTCCGCCGCACTTTCCTTTGTGGACTTATTGATAGCTCTCTGGCATTGATTTCTCACTATTTCCCTGCGAGACACACCTCTGACATTTCCCTCCATCCAGCCACTCCGGCCTGCTGAAAAAGTGCGCCACCATTAACTGCACGCACTCGTGTGGTCGGAGAGTAGCTGGCAATGACGGGAGTCTGGGGCAACAGCTTTTTAAATAACAACTGCATGAATAATAGATAGTGGATTTGATTATGAACCAGCGCTATACATTAATAATCAGCACATACTAAATCGACATCGTTCAGATACACAGCTTGATGGCAGTTCCTTCCTTCCTAGGTCGGTCTAGGCCATGGCTGAAAAACTGGCTGACTCAAATGGTAAACAACTGGCAGAGGCCATGAACGCACGTAGCCTCCAATACAACAGTGTGCAGAAGTCTGAGACCCGCATTTATTTCATTTCTACGTCCATTAAGGACTTCCTGAACGCTGTTCAGGAGGAGGTCATCCCAACACACATACTAAGGGGCACTTACCCGTTGCGGTGGGCAGCCTGGAGCAGTTGGGGGTTAGGTACCTTGCTCAAGAAGACTTCAGTCATGTCCCTTTGGTTCGGGGAATCAAACCAGTGACCCTCCAGTCACAAGGATGGTTCCCAACCTCCAGTCCACAACTACGTCCCACTTGCAACCCTCTGAACCTTCACTGTGAGACCACAACTCAGTGCTATGGGTCTGAAAGGATGTGTAGATGTTCAAGAGGCTCCTCACTGAGAAAAGGAGACAGACACATCCAACAAAGACGCTGTGGAACTATGGACTGACCACCCCAGAGTCCAGATCTCAACATTACTGGAGGTGTTTTGGGATGGCTTGGATGGCGATAAGCAGAAAACCAGCTAAGCTCTGGAGGTGTGGCTGCAGATTGAGTGCGGGGTGCAGTCACTGCGGATTGGGCATGTTGGTCCAGCACATCCCACATGGTTGATCCGATTGATTTCTGGGCAATTTGGAGGCCAGGGCAAAACCTTGACCTCTTTCTCATGATCATATAACCATTCCAGAGCCATGTGTATAGTGTGACAGGGTGCATTATCCTGAGAGGCTATCAGTGAACCTGTGTAGCTGCTCCGCAACGATGTTTAGGTAGGTGCCAAGTGTTGAATCAGGGTCCATATGAAAGCCAGAAGATCCAGGGTTACCCAGCCGAAACTTGCCCAGAGCATTCAAGGATCAGTTTAGATGCTCAAATGCCCAGTGTATGCTCTTTTGACTGTGGGCAGGGGTTATGTAGACATGGTCTGCGGTTATCTAGATCCAGGGTTTCCCAGCAGAACCTCGGTTGAGTTTAGATGCTCACATGCCCAAAGTACTGCAGGGGTTTTGTGGACATTGTCTGTGGTTATCTAGATCCAGAGTTTCCCAGCAGAACCTTTCCCAGAGCATCCAAGGATCAGTTTAGATTCTCACATGTCCAGTATATGGCAGGGGGTTTGTGGACATGGTCTGTGGTTATCTAGATCCAGGGTTTCCCAGCAGAACCTCGGCTGAGTTTAGATGCTCACATGCCCATGGTATGCCTATTTGACTGTTTACAAGGGTTTTGTGGACATGGTCTGCAGTTATTTATGTCCAGGGTTTCCCAACAGAACCTTTTCCAGAGCATGCAAGGCTCAGTTTAGATGTTCACATGTCCAGTGTACTGCAGGGGTTCTGTGGACATGGTCTGTGGTTATCTAGATCCAGTGTTTCCCAGCAGAACCTTGCCCAGAACATCCAAGGTTGAGTTTAGATGCTCACATGCCCAGTTTATGTCTTTTCGACTGTGGACAGGGGTTATGTAGACATGGTCTGTGGTTATCTAGATCCAAGGTTTCCCAGTGGAACCTTGCTCAAAGCATCCAAGGTTGAGTTTAGATGGATACATGCCCAGTGTATGCTCTTTAGACTGTGGACATGGGTTATGTAGACATGGTCTGTGGTTATCTAGATCCAAGGTTTCCCAGGAGAACCTTGCCTAGAGCTTCCAAGGTTGAGTTTAGATGGATACATGCCCAGTGTATGCTCTTTAGACTGTGGACAGGGGTTATGTAGATATGGTCTGCGGTTATCTAGATCCAGTGTTTCCCAGCAGAACCTTGCCTAGAACATCCAAAGTTGAGTTCAGATGCTCACATGCCCAGTTTACGCCCTTTCGACTGTGGACAGGGGTTATGTAGATATGGTCTGCGGTTATCTAGATCCAGTGTTTCCCAGCAGAACCTTGCCTAGAACATCCAAGGTTGAGTTTAGATGCTCACATGCCCAGTTTACGCCCTTTTGACTGTGGACAGGGGTTATGTAGACATGGTCTGTGGTTATCTAGATCCAAGGTTTCCCAGGAGAACCTTGCCCAGAGCTTCCAAGGTTGAGTTTAGATGGATACATGCCCAGTGTATGCTCTTTAGCATGAGGTTATGTAGACATGGTCTGTGGTTATCTAGATCCAGGATTTCCCAGTGGAACCTTGCTCAAAGCATCCAAGGTTGAGTTTAGATGCTCACAGGCCCACCGTAAGCTCTTTTCACTGGGGAACAGGGGTTTCTGTGGATGCTGTGACCCAGTCATTTGGCCATAAGGATCTGCCCACTGTGAATGTTGCTCAGATCCACATGCCTGCACACCCAACTCGGCTTAGAACGGGATGTTGGCCAATATATCCCAGACCTTGACAAGCAGTGCTGCTCCGAGGTAATCAGTGTTATTTACCTGATCTGTGGGTGGTCATAATATTTGGGCTCATTGTTGCTCACAGTGTAAACCTACAGGCTTAAATATGTCCCTTTAGCATCGAGCCTAAACACTTAAGACGTTTCAGGCAAGCGGCCATAGGGCTTCCTGTTTGCCAAGAAGGCCAGCGCAGTGTTTTTGGTCTTGAGGCTGGAATGCTGAATGCAGCGTGCCCAACTGCTAGTTCTTGAGCCAAGACCCTCGTTTGCGCCAACACTGATCAAGGACATCATTAAAATTCAGTTGTGATTTCAAAACCAATAACAATGAATCATTCCGGCCTAGACAATACTGCATGAGATGAGGCACTACTAGCCCATCCTAGGGAGTCCTAGGGTATCCAAGCATACAGCGCTAGTCGTTTAAGCGCCATAATCAGAAGACTTGCCATTTCTGGCTCGCCTCCCTCATCTCGGAGACAGCCGTCAGCGACAACACTGATCCTGAATTACTGTCAACTCCCAGCGGGGGCTCGGAATATGCATAAGAATGGGAGATAATGCTCCGTTTGTACAATAGCTCTCATGAAGTCCCAGACAATAGGCTGTCAAGGGTGTTTGAGACCAAACCTTTGTTAAGACGCTTTATATTGTCATGTTGTAAGCGCCACCGAGAGCTGCTGACAGCACCTACCATCCTGGCGCTCATTAGGGGGTGGTGAAGAGTTGCGGGCAAGGCGGGTGAATGCCTTTGAGAGCCTCACTTTTATTCGGGGGGGGTTTCTCTGCTCGGCGGAGGAGAAACAAAAAATGTCAGGCTGTTTCGGGAGCACCACTTGTTGAGCCCACAGGGAACGACGCTGGATAAACAGATATAAAAATGATTCTCCGCCAGCAAGAGAGACGGCGTGATTAAAACTGCACTGCTTGAAATAGTCCAGGTCTCCCAGTGGCCATAACTTATCGTATCGCACTAGCTGTAACTCATCGCCTTCCCCTAAGTGTAAAGAAAAAGCGATTTGGAGCAGCTCCAGAGCAATACGGCTTCGGCAGAGCTTTAATTAATAGCCTCTACATGCAATATGCCGCTAATCTCCGGGGAAACGCAATCGGCATACAAACTTATCACCAGCAAATTACATGGAAAACACAAATAATAGCTCCATCATTCACCAGACAGCATCAATCACGTCTAAAACATGGAGAAAACACAAACACGTCGAATAAAAACATTACTCCATCATTCCTTTTCCCCCTCGCCGTTTCTCATTAAGGAACCACCAACCCCCCCACCCGCAATCTGCTCAGTTTACCTGACCTAACAGCTGAACTTGCTCAAAAGCCTGGACTGCCTACACGGCCTCCTACAAACAGACATGGGAGGGTGAAGAGACTTAAACATATTGTTATCTGGAACAAGCATGGCCAGGAAGGTAAGCCACAAGTAGCTACATGGGTAGCTTGCACTTTGCCTCCCTCCGGTCCGTTTCTGTCACGTTAACAGGAACCACCAAGATCCCCAAGCCATTCTGGACCATTCATAAGGAACCACCAACCCCCCCACCCGCAATCTGCTCAGTTTACCTGACCTATATATCTACAGAACTGCTCAAAAGCCTGGACACACCTACACGGACCTGCCTTCCTTCCATTCCAGACATGGGACGCCAAATCGAGACTTACACGGATATCGTTATCGCCTCTTTAGGACGTCCACAAGGACGGCCAGGAAGGTAAGCCACAAGTAGCTACGTGGGCTAACAGACCTGAAGAGGAGGAATACAGTGGTCACCGACTCTCCTTGAGAAGATCTACCGTCCTGCAGCTTTGACCACACCTCACTGAGGTCATCGAAGACTCTCATGCATCATTCATCTTCTAGGCTGATCATCTTTCTGGGTTACAGGGGGTGCCGGAGCCTAGGCAGGAAACACCCTGGATAGGCCGTCAGGCCAGACAACCATATTCAGCCCTAGTGGGCAATTTAGCATCTTCACAACTGACTGCATAACTGGGGGGGGACCAAAGTACTCAGAGGAAACCCACTCAGACACAATGAGTACACGCCAACTCCATACAGTAAGAGCGTCGGACGTCCTGGCCAGGGAATCCAACCCAGACCCTTCGTTCTGGGAGGTGCTACCCACTATGGCATCCTAATCAATACCTTCTGAAGACCATAATTAGGTGGGTCAGGTGGGCTGATCGAAGTCGAAGCCGAGGTCTGCTGAAAGGCAGATCTCTGGAAAACAGGGTTAGGGGTCAATGCTCAGGTACGAAAGCTCAAATATGAAAGGTTCGGTCACATCCTGCCCTGTCCTGTCACATCCTGCCCTGTCCTGTCACATCCTGCCCTGTCCTGTCACATCCTGCCCTGTCCTGCTCATGTTAGTCCGTCTTCTCTGGCTTTCTGTCTCTGTCTTGTCATGTCCATGTGCTCTCTGTAGTCCTGTTTCATGTGCTTCTTTTTTTTTTGGTCCCCTTACCTGTCCTTGGTTTGTAGCTCCGCCCCTTTCCCGGTGTCTCTTGTTAGTCTTTGTTCTCTTATACTCCCTGTGGTCCCTTGTGTTATTTCTTGGTGTTTTGTCTGCCTACCAGTGTTTTGTCTCCCTGCCGGTTGTTCGTCTCCATGATGGTCTGTTTTTGTATCCTTTCTCCGTGTTTCTGGTTTCTTTGGTTTTGTTTGGTCTGATTTGTTCTAATCCTTGCACTTGCCTCCTGCCTCCCTGTCCTGTCCCTACATAACAGATTCTTAACCTGAAGATCAGTGGGTCTTTATACCAAGCCATTCTGGACCATCCATGTTGGTCCATTAACCATCTGAGGACAAAGAGCTTTCTCTTGGTTATTGCATGCTTCCAACACCACACCAACCTGAGTATTAGCAAAGTGCTCTGCTATACTCGCTAGTACTTCCATGTGGACAAGGGGTGATTCTGCTGAGTCAGGAAACGGTGTATGCCATTTTTGTGCTGTAAGGCAAAGATGGAGAAACATACTACTCAAACTTGGTGGGTCGGTCCAACTTTGTGAGACATGCGCACGATTCAAGGTTCACGCTCGGCCGGGCATGTGATGTACGCAAGGACGGGCCTTCTCACTGTACCTGACTGACCAGTCACAATTACGGACATCCAGCAAGCAGTGGTGTCCTCCATGAGTCACCCTGTTAGTGCCAGCACCATTGGAAGACGGCTGCACCACGCAGGACTACATGCACACAGACCGTTACCACGACTGTCC
Source organism: Prochilodus magdalenae (assembly GCA_024036415.1). Classification (NCBI taxonomy): domain Eukaryota; kingdom Metazoa; phylum Chordata; class Actinopteri; order Characiformes; family Prochilodontidae; genus Prochilodus; species Prochilodus magdalenae. The sequence continues at coordinate 129,049 of JAMWET010002310.1, read as the reverse complement.
TTAACACCACGTCACCGTCACCAAAGACTGCATTGGTGTTGTACCAGACTGTCATGGAATAACTCAGTATGTTAGCGGGTCATCTCCATTGACGAGTCCCATATTTGTCCAGGTGGAGACCACCAACAAAGCCATGTGGAGGCACCATGGTCATGGTCGAAAATGAAATCGTGGTAGGTGAAATTACCATAGCAGATATATTTAAAAATCTCCTGGCTTATTAAAATTCCTCAGAAACGTGAAGAATGTGTCCAAAAATCAAAATATCTTGAAATTGTTTGGTCCAGTAGGAGGACCATTACGGGGATTAGCTTTGTCTGTGTTGCTCGGAAACAAGACCGAACCGTAGGGTAATTTCCCAAAGCCGTAACAAGCTGCTCTGTGGACTGCGGTTACATGCCGGATAAACCAGAGTCTAGGATCACCCCCAAAAGTCTTGGAAGTAGAAGCCATGAGCGGAATGAGCAAGAGGCTACGGTCACTGATGAGTTGAACCACTGACCGTGTCTATGACACATATGACATTTACACATATGGACAGAAACATGCCACCACTGTGGCTCTCACTGGACGTCAGTGATGCAAACCAGAAGCCGTCACTGTGTGAAGGTCACATGATCTTGTATAGCTATGCCAACACTGCATTAGAGCAAATGAATCCGGATGATTAATACGGTTGAGGCCTCCAGATCAGGTGTGTCCACATTTTGACTGGTACCCTATCTCTGTAATCATATCTAATGAAAACCTTTCACAGCTTAATCATTCCTGTCATGCTCGTCAGGCAGGACTCCTCCACCCCTAAGGCTAGAAGGCTCCCGCATGCCGGGGGTTAGCCACGAAACCCATGAAACATCCCTATTCTGTACACAGCGAGCGTTTGAAATCATCCCACGCTAAGCTTTGGGCAGGAGTGGATGAGTTCAGCGCCCAACAGCCGGCCCGAGAGTGATTACTCTGACGAGGGTGCGCTTATCGAAAGAGAATGAAGCGGTGCGTCTGGAATTGCTTCCCCACGCCCATGTCGGATGCCCCCAGGCTGCCTTTTGCTTGGCAGAGGAGGGCTCCTCTGATGTTTGTGCTGCGGAGCCGACACTGGATGTGGTGGACTGGCATACAAAGGCCCGGCTATACAGGGGGGTTTCATCGGGGTGCACCAGGAATTCAGGGGGTTCGCTAGGAATCGTTTCCAAAGTGCTAATGTACTGCGTTAGCATGGTTTAGGTTGAGTTGCAGTTGCTTCAGAAACAGTATAGGCCCAGGGAGTTCGACTAGACCATGAGTCAGGGAGTTTGCATGGAGACAGTGGAGTTGGACTAGACCATGAGTCAGGGAGTTTGCAGGGAGACAGTAGAGTTGGACTAGACCATGAGTCAGGGAGTTTGCATGGAGACTAGACTAGACCATGAGTCAGGGAGTTTGCATGGAGACAGTGGAGTTAGGCTAGACCATGAGTCAGGGAGTTTGCATGGAGACAGTGGAGTTGGGCTAGGCCATGAGTCAGGGAGTTTGCATGGAGACAGTGGAGTTGGGCTAGACCATGAGTCAGGGAGTATGCATGGAGACAGTGGAGTTCAACTAGGCCATGAGTCAGGGAGTTTGCATGGAGACAGTGGAGTTGGACTAGACCATGAGTCAGGGAGTTTGCATGGAGACAGTGGAGTTGGACTAGGCCATGAGTCAGGGAGTTTGCATGGAGACAGTGGAGTTCGACTAGGCCATGAGTCAGGGAGTTTGCATGGTCACAGTGGTGTTCAACTAGGCCATGACCTAGCGAGTTTGGGTGGAGACAGTGAAGCTGAAGTGGAGTTTGACTAGGCCATGAGTCAGGGAGTTTGCATGGAGACAGTGGAGTTCAACTAGGCCATGAGTCAGGGAGTTTGCATGGTCACAGAGGCCATGACCTAGCGAGTTTGGGTGGAGACAGTGAAGCTTGACTAGGCCATGAGTCAGGGACTATGAATGGACACAGTGGAGTTCGACTAGGCCATGAGTCAGGGACTATGAATGGACACAGTGGAGTTCGACTAGGCCATGAGTCAGGGAGTTTGCATGGTCACAGTGGTGTTCAACTAGGCCATGACCTAGCGAGTTTGGGTGGAGACAGTGAAGCTTGACTAGGCCATGAGTCAGGGACTATGAATGGACACAGTGGAGTTCGACTAGGCCATGAGTCAGGGACTATGAATGGACACAGTGGAGTTTGACTAGGCCACGAGTCAGCGACTATGCACTACCCTGCAGCTCCACTCTTGTACTGTAAGGTGTCCTGACTCTACTGTCCCTGGCTAGTGGCCCTGGCTACAAAGTCTCTGGACAGTGGCCCAATCAAGGTCCACCATCATGGTACGAAGTCCCTGGCTTGAGGCCCAGTCAAGCTCCACCGCCATGGTACAAAGTCCCTGGATAGCAGCCCGGTCAAGCTTCACCGCCATGGTACAAAGACCCTGGATAGCAGCCCGGTCAAGCTCTACCGTCATGGTACACAGTCCCTGGCTTGAGGCCCGGTCAAGCTCCACCGTCATGGTACAAAGTCCCTGGCTTGAGGCCCAGTCAAGCTCCACCATCATGGTACAAAGTCCCTGGATAGCAGCCCGGTCAAGCTCCACCATCATGGTACAAAGTCCCTGGATAGCAGCCTGGTCAAGCTCCACCATCATGGTACCAAGTCCCTGGATAGCAGCCCGGTCAAGCTCTACCGCCATGGTACCAAGTCCCTGGCTTACTTGGTCAAAATTCACTACAGCAATGCTTAGTCTCTCAATCAATTTATTGATCATTAAATAAACTCTCAGAAAAAAGTTCAAGGCTAAAATAATACCGTCCAGATATATTAACTTCACCAAAAATACATTTGGCAACTTCTTTTATCTTTTAAAATGTTTTATTTATTCATTTATACTACGTAGGGCTGCCCTCTAGAAGTCGACGAGTCGAATCGTCAGTCGGAGATCCTTTAAGTTGACTGACAACAGTGACCTTTTTTTCCCAGTTAAACAGACTAAAGCTTACAGAAATGCACAAGAACTTTAAGGACGTAAAAAGACATTTTAATAATTATTAAAGGGGAATAATAAATATATATTAAAGTTCTAGCTGGGCTGTGACGCATGCGTGCTAAAAAACTAAATCCACGTGACGCCGTGTGCTGGCGGTTCACCGCTTAGGAAGCCGTGAAGCTGAGAAACACGGGGGACTGATGTCTCAGAGAAAGTCTGGAGGAGGTTTTGAATGAGAAAGTCAGAATAAATTAAATCCAGTTCTGCTCGTCATTCAGTCAGACATCCAACACTGCTCAAAACGAGGGAGCTGACTTCTGGTTTAGACATAACGGCTGTTTGCAGTGAGGGAAAAACGGACCGAAGACGTTTGTTTTATTATAATTCCATTATTTTATAATCTAAATTACAGATATTTATATTTATTCGTCTCCAGCTACGATTATCTTTATTTAAGGAGTACAGTCACCTAATACGCCTGCTGATAAACGAGAGATAATGATTTCAGCGCGGGGAATATAATAAACGGTTTCAGGTCTACCGTTCTCCTTTTCATCTAATAATAATTTAAATATGGACTAGTCTGGTTTTATTTAGCAGCTCATTATTTATGAGAGATGAGAGACGAAGGGTCTTCCTACTGAAGAAGCTGTTAGGAGTGAGATTAAAAGACTATAAGCTATAAGCGCTAATGTTTAGCATGTATACGCGCTGCCACCCGACGCTGTATCCTGTAATTAAATCAGGCTCCAGTTCAGATCGATCATCATAAGCCCCGCCTCTTTTAGTTTAGAAGATGTTCCTGTGACTCTGCTGACTTTCTAAATGAGGAGGATCAGATCTGAACCGTGTGCAGACTGATTTACTGAGTACTAGATAATGTACATGGAGAAAAACGTGAACGAATAGTCGAATCGTCGACCAGGACCGGCGAATCCGATTCAACTGACAAAATTCTGAGTCGGGTACAGCCCTAATACTACGCTACCCACGATCAGTTAACTACCCGCAATGAACTACCTGCCCATTGGTTTAGCTTTCCCATACCTG
>JAMWET010002310.1:0-122500 GCA_024036415.1 Prochilodus magdalenae | reverse complement strand
ACTTGGACTTGGACTCTAACCTATAGACTCATGACTTGACTTGGACTCTAACCTATAGACTCGTGACTTGTCTTGGACTCTAACCTATAGACTCGTGACTTGACTTGGACTCTAACCTATAGACTCATGACTTGACTTGGACTCTAACCTATAGACTCGTGACTTGACTTGGACTCTAACCTATAGACTCGTGACTTGACTTGGACTCTAACCTATAGACTCGTGACTTGACTTGGACTCTAACCTATAGACTCATGACTTGACAATGTGAACACTGAGGAAAGTCATATCACTTAGCTAAACAGTGTCACCTCGAAACCTGCTAAAACAGTCCTCAGATATCTGAACATCTGAGTCCCAGAAACTATTCAAATCTAAATTGTTTTTTGAAAGAGATGATTTTAAAAATCTCAACCACTAAAACAGAGCCAAGATCTAAAATGCAACGTAGACAGAAAAGCATGGGAGGATCCGTTCTTCACCGGAAACAATCAACGATCGGTACAGAGAAGCGTGGGACAATGCACTACATAGTATATATATATATATACTCTCATATATACACTCAACAGACATCCCCTAATGGTGTCCAGTGATAATCCATCCCATGCAGCTGGAATACTCCCACACAGGGGTGGAGGTGCAGTGACACCAGACCTCCACACAGATTCGTTGGTCGTCTCCATCAAGACCAAAGCGGGACTCGTCACTGAAGATGACCTGCTGACATTCTGAGTCAGTCCTTGACGGTCTGGTACGACACCACTGCAGTCGTGGGTGACGGTGACGTGGTGTTAAGGACAGTCATCTGTGTACACGTTGTGCAGCCGTCTGCCAATGGTGCTGGCACTAACAGGATGACTCATGGAGGCACGTCACGTGTGGCCGAATGTGAAACTTGAAACATTGGCATGTCTCATAATGTCAAACCCACCCACCAAGTTTCATTCCAGTCGGTTGGTTACTTCTGGGTGTTCAACTATTTGTGCAACTATTCTTTTGATGATCAGTGCATACGTCTACAGAGTAAAATAGAGCAGTAATAAAGATGTGTAGTTTGTTATGATTAATAATAAGAATCCCTCAAAATGAAGCTTATGGATTCATCCCTTCGTTGTCTGGTTCGTAAATAGAAAGAGTCAGCTCCAATAACAGAATAATGGCCCGGAGCTTTCAGGGCTGATTAGTGACCGCTTGTGGGCTGCAGGCTGCACTTACAGATACAGGAACAGCGAATGAGATTTCCAGTCTGAAGCAGAGACATCCCGCCATTCTGGTAATGGACAAAGGCTGAAAACAATCGCGCCACTGTGAAATCATTAGGATGTAAACAGAGCCATTCAGAGTGGTTCCGTTTCAAATATGTCATTCTGGAGAAGCCTACAGAGTTGAGCGGTGCTGGGGATGATAGTCATACATCTGGGTGGGTGGCCTGGTCATATTCACCCATGCTAACATCTAGGGTGTCACAGTAGACGGTGCAGTTGCTTCACAGCAAGAAGGGTCTGGGTTCGGCAGGGGTCCTTTCTGTGTGGAGTCTGCTTCTTCTTCTGAGGTCTGCATGGGTTTCCTCCCACACTTCCATGCTGTCGGGGGAACTGAAGATGCTAAACTGCCCCCTATGTGTAAATATGTATGTCTGTGTCGCCAGTGATGAACTGGTAGCTAATGAGTGCTCGGGTAGTCTCCAGCACCCCCACAACCCAGAAGGACGAGTGGCTGAAAGGGTCAATCAGTCGATCAACCAAACTACCAACCAATCAACCTATCAACCAACCAACCAGTCAATCAACCTACCAATCTACCAACCAATCAAACTATCAACCAACCAACCAATCAATCACCCAACCTACCAATCTACCAACCAATCAACCTATCAACCAACCAACCAATCAACCTATCAATCAACCAACCAACCAACCTACCAATCTACCAACCAATAAATCAACCTATCAATCAACCAACCAACCAAACAACCAATCAACCTACCGACCAATCAACCAACCTACCAACCAATCAACCTACCAATCTACCAACCAATCAAACTATCAACCAACCAACCAATCAACCTATCAATCAACCAACCAACCAACCAACCAATCTACCAATCAATCAACCAACCAATCAACCTACCGACCAATCAACCAACCAAACAACCTACCAACCAATACAACCAACAAACCTACCAACCAATCAACCTACCAATCTACCAACCAATCAACCTATCAACCAACCAACCAATCCACCTATCAATCAACCTACCAACCAAACAACCAATCAACCTACCGACCAATCAACCAACCAACCAACCAAACAACCAATCAACCTACCGACCAATCAACCAACCTACCAACCAATCAACCTACCAACCAACCTACCTACCAACCAATCAACCAACCAATCTACCAATCAACCTACCAACTTACCGACCAATCAACCTACCAAACAACCTACCAACCAATACAACCAACCAACCTACCAATCAATCAACCTACCAATCAATCAACCAATAAACCCCCCAATCAACCAACAAACCTACCAACCAATCAACCTACCAACCAATTAACCAACCAATCAACCTGCCAACCAACCAGGCCCTGACTGACCCAACAGCCACGACTGCAGACATTCAGCGAGCAGTGGTGTCCTCCATGTGTCCTGTTAGTGAGGCACCATTGGTAGACAGCTGCACCACACAGGACTACATGCACACAGACCGTTACCACGACTGTCCTTAACACCACGTCACCGTCACCAAAGACTGCAGTGGTGTCGTACCAGACTGTCATGGAGTGACTCAGAATGGCAGCGGGTCAACTTCAGTGACGAGTCCCACTTTAGTCTTGGTGGAGACGACCAACGAATCCGTGTGTGGAGGCACCGTGGTCAGCACCAAGATGAACCGTTTGTTATCACACGTCCACAAGGCCTGGTGTCCCTCCACCTCCACCCCTACCGCACCATCTGGCATGATGTGTTAGCCACCACCATACTGAGAGACAGACTTCTGTATGTGTAGCTCAATAAATATTGATCATATTGATCAAACATTGATCCTGGTCACCTTTATCTTCCTTCCCAACAGCACTGCGACCCCACACCTCCATCTGGGTGCAGCTGTTCTGATGAGTTTATGACCAGCACTAGAATGTGTAGTATCAGTGCATCTTCACTCCACCTCCACTGCATTCTCCAGCCAGCTATGAGTCAAAGCCGAGAGAGCTTCAGGCTGAGAGCAAATCTGCCACCACTAGAGACATCAGGCTGCTACCGTGTGTAGAGAGAAGGCCCTTGGGACCCCCCTCCACTGCTCACTATCCACCGCCCCCCATCTCTTTTCTTTTGCTCTCTCCTTCCTCTCAAACGAGTACTGCACAGATGCTCTGAGAGGATTCAAAGAAGCAGCCATCCAGCAAATGAAAAGCAGAACGAACTGACCACAGCCTCTCGCCGGTCACCCTTCAGGAGCTCCTGTACTGATCAAACCGGAGAAGATAAAAGCTTAACGCTACATACAGAACGACTGAATCACAGCGCCACCCGTACCATACTGCTCAGCGTTTTCCCCGTATCCGAACATATGCAAACAAGCCTCTAACCAATCACTGAGTGACCTGAGCAGATGGAGGCAATCACGAACGTCGAACGTCAACACAGATAATCACAGTCACAAATGCTGAACACACTGTTTTATTTTCAGAACAGCAGCCAAAGGTTTTTCATCTTCTGGTTTTCAAACCCTACAAACGAGAAGCTCGTCCATCCCCCATCCATCGTCCATTACGCTGCGTCTTCAGTTTCTCAACTCAGGGACACCAGAGTTCCCCAACCCTCCAACCCAAACTCATTTCTACTGCCTCAGTAGGGCTGAATACTGGAACCCAGGTGGTAGGAACTTCAGGCTCCTGCAGATGGCGCTCTGATGGGGCTATAAATCCCTGTAGGGTGTGAGGGACGGGATCCATAGATTGGGAAGAGGTGCTACAGTGCAGGGATGGTCTCGTTCCATGTGTGGAAAACGCTCCAGAGCAGATGTTAATGACTGAGCATTTGGGCGTGGCCAAAGACCATAGCGTGAAGGAAGTAGCTGAATCTGCAGGTGTATGGAAGCAGCGTACGGTCATACGGGTCTACCAGCAGTGGGAAAATCCCAGCCTACAGGGAATTCTCCTCGGAACTGTGCCAGGGAAGGCATCCACCAAATCTGGACCAACTTCCCAAATCTTGGATGCAAGAATCCAGTCCATACCAAATGGAATGCTTGTGGAGGTACGTCATAATATGGGGAAGGTTTCAGTCACAGGTGTCTCTGAGCTACTGTAGAAGGCCGATCTGTCGTGAGGAGGTTTAGCAGTGAAGGTGCTACATGCTCTTCTCATATTTAGGCAGGCAAAGTTAAACTATCAGAGCTCAGGACAGTTAGCTAAATCACCCTGACCAGTGACAGCTGGACCAGCGGTTCTCGAGCTCATTATCTGGCAGTGACCGCACACTGTGTCAGTTGTAGGAATCATCCATACCGTCCAGCCGTAGGCAGAACACTGAACGGCCAAACGAGATTTGGGAAATGTTCATCTGGGTAAGCCCGTTAGTTAAACACACTGGGACGTTACACCCAGGAGCCGAAAATATCCATTGTCATATTTATAATGGAATATGATGGAAAATCTGGAATTTTCCGAAATTGTCACTCAAAAGACAAATAAGTGGCTCCTGCAGGCTTTGAGATCTTAGACCAAAAGAAACTCATGTTAAAAAAAAAATACTGGACTTCAATTAAAGTCAACCTGAGCTGGAAATGATAACTCATTTACACTGACGGAGTGTGAGTGAAACACCATCAGGGACGATTTCCGAGCTAGCTGAGTACTCTCTAGGTATCGTTTTATCGTTCGTTGGACAGGCCACCAGTCCATTACCAGGATGATTATGTATATCCTCGCTGTCCAATGAAAAACAGATATCTCCATTTTTGACGATTTTCACTTTTATGTATCATTTGATCACATGAGCTGCTGTTTACACTGTGTGTAAAAGGTCTGGTTTCCATTGACTTGCATTAGAATTAAATTGGGTTTTGGCCTCTCCTGTAAAGTTGCTAATTTGGAGATACATGTTTTTCTATGGACAGTGACGATATGGTGCATATTACAGCATGCCGGGCTGTAGTTTCTGACGGTTAACCAGAATATGATCTCTATGGGATCTGTGGTCACAAAGCACCAGCTGTGTATGGAACGTTGCACCGAAAGCCAGAACTGTGCCGCAGAAAGCCCCCTCCTTTCACTCTGAGGTGAAGGCACACACAGCTGAGGTCCTCGTATACAGCGTTAAGTTCGTCAGTGAAATTTGCATTGATCTTTCAGGGCTTTTTATACGAAGCCCTGCTCCTCAAATCCTCTCAAGGCAAACGCTGAGCCAAAAAAAGGAAAACGCGCATCTGGAAAAACCTTTTAAGCTGACACATAAGAGCGCATGCCTCTGCGACTGCCTGAATTACATTTCCTACAAGGGCCGAGCAAAAGAGCACTCAGACATACATTCGACATAAACGCCAGCGCGCATGACTCCGTAATCTGCCACAATAATCCTATCACGCGCAAAACAATGCAAGACCCCCACACAGTCCATTCGGCAGATTACAGCCCCCGCCTGTTTAGGGGTCTTTATATGTCAGAGTGGATGGAACTCGCTGCTGTTTACTTGAACGGCAGTGCAAGGTCAGGATCGTCCATAACTAGCTGCCTCTTTTAAGACGCAGAGTCGAGTCAGAGCTTGAGTTTACAGAATGTACTTCTTCACTCGTCAAAGATCTAAAGAAATGTATTTGAAATGCCGTATTTCTATAAGACGTAGCACACTGCGCTAGTAAACTGCACTCTGCATGTACACTACTGCTACCTCATAGTAGTATTCAGTTCACTATCCAGCATACGGCAAAAGCCGCGTGCCATACTACAAGAAAGGGGCTTGGCTAGACCACCAATAGCAGGGACTGAGCCAACCCCGATAGCAAAACTGTTCTGGCCCAAATCTGGCCCACATTCCCCATTTTCATCTGGTCCACTCACCACTTGGGTTGACCACACTTGGACGGACCACTTCCAGTTGCCAGATGTGGCCCACATATGCACAAGATCAGGACCGCACCTTAGCCAACAGTAGGTAACTCTGCTGTATCTGTGCCAGAAGTGGGCCAGATCTGTTTTGGGACATATGTGGGGCCAATTTGGGTTCACTGCATATTGCCAGTACCAACAGTGGGCCAATAATGCCAGATGTGGCCCACATACACACAAGATCAGGACCACGCCTCAGCCAAAAGTAGGCAACTTCGCTGTATCTGTGCCAGAAGTGGGCCAGATCTGTTTTGGGACATATGTGGGGCCAATTTTGGCTCACTGCATATTGCCAGTGTCAATAGTGGGTCAAATATGCCATATCTTTGCCAGATGTGGCCCACATACGTACAAGATCAGGACCACGCCTCAGCCAACAGTAGGCATCTCTGCTGTATCTGTGCCAGAAGTGGGCCAGATCTGTTTTGGGACATATGTGGGGCCAATTTGGGCTCACTGCATATTGCCAGTGCCAACAGTGGGCCAATAGTGCCATATCTTTGCCAGATGTGGCCCACATATGCACAAGATCAGGACCACGCCTCAGTCAACAGTAGGCAACTCTGCTGTATCTGTGCCAGAAGTGGGCCAGATCTACTTTTGGTCCATATGTGGAGCCAATTTGGGCTCACTGCATATTGCCAGTACCAACAGTGGGCCAATAGTGCCATATCTTTGCCAGATGTGGCCCACCTTCGCACAAGATCAGGACCACGCCTCAGCCAACAGTAGGCAACTCTGCTGTATCTGTGCCAGAAGTGGGCCAGATCTGTTTTGGGACATATGTGGGGCCAATTTTGGCTCACTGCATATTGCCAGTGCCAACAGTGGGTCAATGGTGCCATATCTTTGCCAGATGTGGCCCACATATGCACAAGATCAGGACCACGCCTCAGCCAACAGTAGGCATCTCAGCTGTATCTGTGCCAGATATGGGCCAGATCTGTTTTGGGACATATGTGGGGCCAATTTGGGTTCACTGCATATTGACAGTGCCAACAGTGGGCCAATAGTGCCATATCCTAGCCAGATGTGGCCCAAATCCACAAGCTATCTGGGAATCATAATCAGCGGTTCTCTGTGGTGCAGGAAGTTGGGTTTCGACGGCTGCCCAAAACATCATCAGCCACATTATAACAAACTTAGCCATTGTTACTTATCCGATGTAGCCCTGCCGGACACATCTTGTTAAAATGTCCATTCATAAAACTCAAGGATCTCAAAGTTTCCTGTTCCACCTTAAATACTGCAACAATTACATTCTAGCCTCAGAATGCTGCATCACTTAAGGTGGATCAGGAACCTCCGAACAGGAAGCTGGTGAACAGGAAGCTGACATCCACCTCATCCTACAGGTAGGCCAGTATAACAGTCTACAGGTCTTAATCAGAAAACCACAGCAGCATTGAATAATAAGCATTGGGATATTTTGATGGTCTCAATCATCTTATCAGGGGGAGTGCATCTGGTGTGCGGTATCCCAACGTTCCCAGAATTCCCATACTGGTGCATCCGGAAGGTGCACCCCAGTGAATAACTCAACCGGAATCCAACTGCAGCAACCGAAACCTGTAGCTCGGCCTTCTTGCCTACAGAAATCACTTGGAGAAGGACAGCGGATTTGTCCTGGGGGTTAAGGTAATTCATCATGGCTAAAGTCGATCCGGCCGGCAGAAAGCCCTCTATTGAGCCTGGGTGTGAGGAAGCTCCATTGATAACCAATCCCAGATAACTCCCGATCGAACCACAGCGTCGTTCGGGCTTTCAGCACCTCATCAAAGACTCGCTGCCACTTCTCATCATGACTGCGTATTTTCCGTCAAGCCTTAGCACAGCCCCAGTCACCTGCGGGAGCCTGAGACGAGAGAACTGTCGAGGAGGAAGAATTCCGGACTCGTCAATAGCAGACAGAAGAGCGGAGTGAAAGGATTCGGTTTGATACGGCTAAAGGCAGGCAGCTATTGAGCGGGCAGCCTGTATGGGCTGGGGTAAACCGTGATTAATGAGAGGCAGAGGGACAGGCCATTTAAAGAGTGGCAGGGTTTCCTTACATAGAACACATTTCCATCACTCCATATAGAAATTGGCGCCATATAGCCAATTTCTACCCTAACAGAACAGGTTCTGATTGGGTGTTGGGTCTGCATAGCTTTAGCCATGAAGACATAGAACATAGAATGGTTGTTCCCAGCCACATCATAATCCTACGTTTGAGAAACATGATGGATATCAGAAATAACTCTGTAGCTTCAACTGTATTTGTTCCGGCTTCTTAGAACCTTGGTTCTGATTTGGGGAAACCAGGCTGCATTTGCACCAGTTTTAGTTGGAACCAAGGAACGTCAACAATAGTAACAAGATGGCGGAGTGTATAGATTACCTGTGAGTGTGTGTGCTATTATTCCAGATGCTTGTTTGTATCCAGAGAGCAAGCACAGATCAACTACTGGAGATGTGGAGTCAACAGGGTCAGGGTCAACAATGGACACGCCCAACGGATGTTGTCACATTTTGTGCTAAAGAGCCTACTATTCATTGGTTCCAGCTGGGAACTAACTTTTCCGGTTCCGGAATCTATATATTTTTGGCGGGAATGTGCAGAACGGTTCAAAATAAGGTGCACAAACCGAAACGGAGGCGGTTCAATATTGGCTGAAAAGGGCCACCTAGAGGTCTCTGTGGAAGACACTGAGTTGTAGTATTTCCAGCATCCAATTCCAATTTTTTTCAACCAACCAATCACAGTCAGGGTTACTGGCAAAAAGCCTAAACAGTCGAAAAAAGCACCCATGGGCTAAGAGTGGTACTCGATGCCCAGACATTTTCGTTGTCCAAACTTTGCATCTGTAGTTTAGCGCTGATGCTACGAGGCTAAATGTGCTAACACATTCCCAAAGCTTCTATCAATCTGCTCAAACCACATTCAGGTCTTAGTTAAGGGTGTTTGGCGCTGATGCTATGAGGCTAACATTGCTAACAAACACTACAAGTCAATAGTCACCCAAATCTTTTTCCATAAACATGGTCCCAAAGCTTCTATCAACCAGCTCAAACCACATCCAGGTCTTCGTTAAGGTTGTTGTCCAAATTGTTCATCTGTAGTTTAGCGCTGATGCTATGAGGCTAATGTGGCTAACAAACACTACAAGCCAATAGTCACCCAAATCTATTTTCCATAAACACGTTCCCAAACCTTGTCTCAACCAGCTCAAACCACATCCAGGTCTTGTTAAGGGTGTTTAGCACTGATGTTATGAGGCTAACGTTGCTAACAAATACTACAAGTCAATAGTCACCTAAATCTTTTCCATAACCACTTACTTAAACCTTCTCTCAAGCTGCTCAAACCACATCCAGGTCTTAGTTAAGGGTGTTTAGCGCTGATGCTATGAGGCTAACGTTGCTAACAAGCACAAGAATCCAATAGTCACCTAAATCTTTTCCATAACCACGTTCCCAAAGCTTCTATCAACCTGCTCAAACCACATTCAGGTCTTCGTTAAGGATGCTGTCCTAATTGTTCATCTGTAGTTTAGCGCTGATGCTATGAGGCTAAACGTGCTAACATGCACAAGAAGCCAATAGTCAATCTTTTTCCATAAACATGTTCCCAAAGCTTCTCTTAAACTCCTCAAACCACATCCAGGTCTTAGTTAAGCGTGTTTAGTGCTGATGCTATGAGGCTAATGTTGCTAACAAACACTAAAAGTCAAAAGTCACCCAAATCTTTTTCCATAAACATGGTCCCAAAGCTTCTATCAACCTGCTCAAACCACATTCAGGTCTTAGTTAAGGGTGTTTAGCACTGATGCTATGAGGCTAACATTGCTAACAAACACTAAAAGTCAAAAATCACCCAAATCTTTTCCATAACCACTTACTTAAACCTTCTCTCAACCTGCTTAAACCACATCCAGGTCTTCGTTAAGGTAGTTGTCCTAATTGTTCATCTGTAGTTTAGCACTGATGCTACGAGGCTAAATGTGCTAACACGTACAAGAAGCCAATAGTCACCCAAATCTTTTTCCATAAACACTTTCCCAAAGCTTCTCTTAAACTCCTCAAACCACATCCAGGTCTTAGTTAAGGGTGTTTAGCGCTGATGCTACGAGGCTAACATTGCTAACAAATGCTACAAGTCAATAGTCACCCAAATCTTTTTCCATACACACGTTCCCAAAGCTTCTTTCAAGCTGCTCAAACCACATCCAGGCCTTCATTAAGGTTGTTGTCCTAACTGTTCATCTGTAGTTTAGCGCTGATGCTATGAGGCTAATGTGGCTAACAAGCACAACAAGTCAATAGTCACCCAAATCTTTTCCATAACCACTTTCCCAAAGCTTCTCTCAAGCTGCTCCAACCACATCCAGGCCTTCATTAAGGTAAAGAACTTCACCCTGTGGCTAAACACTACCTCGGATAACGAATGGACAGTAGTTTCCTTTAGTTTCTGCTGATCTGTTATTATAGTCAGTTATTTAACAGCTACTGAACAGACATTAATTTCTGAGCAGGAAATATTAGAGGCTGACTCTAATCCCACTCAGCGCAAATCCATAAGGCAAGTTCAGGCAAAAAACGTCCGTGCCGGAACTGCAAATACCCGTAATGAAACGAGAACACTTGGGGCAAAAAGGCCATTCTCCATTTAATGGTAAACAAGAGTTAACTGGCAACCTTTTTCATTCCCGCCTCGCATTACGCACCCGGCTACCGGCTATAAGCCCACCTGTTTTTTTTCTTTAGCCTGAAGTATAAGAACAAAAGCGGGCGAGCTAGCGGCAGGCCAAACAAGACATTTGCACCCACATCCAGACGTAAACAGCAGGAAAATGTCAGCCCTATTATGAAATGCCACCGATTAATTTTTAGCCACACAATTCCTCCCTCGTTATTCAAGCGTTTAATTCCTTAATGCATTGCAACGAAAAAGTGAATTATGAATACCAGAGCATTCATCACGAAGACGCTCGTCCATATTCATCACCAGCATGCATAAATGTAGGGGGAAAATACGGAATGCTTCAAAAGGAAAGCAGGACAGGTGGGTAGCTATCTGTCCTGTGTCCCTGCCACTCCGGTGCTGGGTGTCTGCACTGCTGAGGACCCTCCAATAAAAGCTAATCGTCCCCAAATTAAGCTACGCTGTGGGAACATCACTGGTCTAGATGCTATCTCGCTCCTCAGTGTTTACGGCTGGCCATGCTCTACCACACCCACTGTGACATCAGTACTCGGATGAGTTTGGAAAACCCACATTGGCTGTAACCAACAGGTTACCATAAACAGCTCTCAGGCAGCGAGGGTATACCAGTCCACTGACTTAATAAGATAACCTCGCCTCCCACCCCGCTGACTACTTCCCACTGTTGGTCCACCCTCGAACCACCAAGATCATTCCCCTGTGCACACGACCTAACTAGGGTTAATCTGCTCACACACACTTTAAGTGCGCAGAGACTTTTATTTTGGAAAACGGTAAACTAAGACAAACTTTATTAATTAGAGAATATAAATAATTAGTCGTGACATTAAAGAATTGGGTAGAAATTTTTAAAGCTGAATCTGTGTTGGATGAAAATTATTATTATTTTTTTATTAATTAATTTATTTATTAATTTAATTTTTTTTAAAAAAGGACATGGAAAAAAACAAATAAGTTTTATATATTTTTAATGTATTATATGTATTTAAATGCATTTTAAATGCATGTTTATATATGTTATATATATTTTATGTGTGCGTGTGTTAATATTATTTTTTTATTTTTTCATAATTTTTATTATTTTTTAGAAAATGCAGTTATATTACAATATATTGTAAACAGTAAGCATATCTAAACACACAAACATACAATACCCTCCGCTGTTTGCATCACGTGACCCCTGTTAATATTATTTTAATATTATTTTAATGAATGTATTTTGAATGTAATATATATTTAATATATGTTAAATATAGTTGTATTTTTATATAATGTATTTTGAATGTAATATATGTATTTATACACAAACATCTGGAAAACACTGAGCAATACGCCAGCTGCATGGGACGGATTATCACAGGACACCATTAGGGACCTCTACAGCTCCATACCGAGACGTCTGGGATGTTGGGTTAGCAAACATGGCGGCCCGACTCCACCATACTGAGAGACAGACTTCTGTATGTGTAGCTCAATAAATATTGATCATATCAGTCTAAATGTATCATCAGTTATTGATCTATTCTAGCACCTCAATCTATGGACCCCGTCACTCACACCCCATCATCCTCATACAGCGCCATCTGCTGGAGCCTGAAGTTACTACCGCCTTAAACACACAAGGTGACTCGTTGTGAGCTAACTGGCTAACTGGCTCACGATATAACTCATACTGTACAGACCACTGGTCTCCTAGCGAGCAAGCGAGTTAAAGGGGAACTCCACCTAATATATATATTGTTTCAAATTTCACTCATAGCTAAATGGTTGTGACGTAACCCAAGTCAGGATTCGCCACAGTGACCGTGATGGGAACCAGACGTTCACCTCATAAAGCTCCCTTACATGTAATGGTTATGACTACACTGCCTGAGATACGTTTATTTAATGGACCCACGGCGGAAGGGTACATGCAGGACGCTGTGAGGCAAAATAGTCCCTTAAGAAAACCATTTATTTTAGGTTTATGACGATTTTACCATCATAAACAAAAACATATCGTCGCTGTCCAAGGAAAAAACAAGTATCTCCCAAATGGCAGCTTCACAGGAGAGGCCAAAAACCTCATTCAATTTGAATGTAAGTTTAATGAACTATTCTTTCAAGCACCCTTAAAACATATCTATTGCCATGTCCCAACAGGTAAACGGCAAGTATCTCCTAAATGACAACTTTAAAGGAGAGTTTAGAAGACAAAACTGTTCACTGGTTTGGAATAAATGTACTGTCTATATTTGGAAGACCATGGCAACCCTGTCTTTCCCATCACCACCAGGGATTGAAAAATAAAATGCCTATACTTGTGTTCCATGGCCACCCTGGTTAAACGGCAATTTGGAAATAAACTGGCTATATTTGTGTTGAAGACATGGCAACCCTGGTTCCCATCACCACCAGGGATTGAAAATAAAATGGCTATACTTGTGTTGAAGACATGGCAACCCTGGTTCCCATCACCACCACAGATTGGAAATAAAATGGCTATACTTGTGTTGAAGACATGGCAACCCCTGGTTCCCATCACCTTCACGGATTGGAAATAAAAAGGCTATGCTTGTGTTAAAGATATGGCAACCCCAGATTCCCATCACCTTCACGGACTGGAAATAATAATGGCTATGCTTGTGTTGAAGACATGGCAACCCCTGTTTCCCATCACCACCACGAACTGGATTTAAAATGGCTATGCTTGTGTTGAAGACATGGCAACCCAGGTTCCCATCACCACCACGAATTGGAAATAAAATGGCTATGCTTGTGTTGAAGACATGGCAACCCTGGTTCTCATCACCACCACGAATTGGAAATAAAATGGCTATGCTTGTGTTGAAGACATGGCAACCCTGGTTTCCATCACCGCCATAGATTGGAAATAAAATGGCTATACTTGTGTTGAAGACATGGCAACCCTGGTTCCCATCACCAGTTGGTTTAAATTCCCCTTTGGAACGATCGTATAAAGTTAGTCGGAGAGGGAACTTCAGGTTGCCAAATATTGCATTGTTACTCCTGTCTCCACTACTTCACATGAGCTTGCTGCAGGCTTGCTGCAGACCTAGACTTGACCTAGACAAAGTGCGCTCGGGCTGGGCCCGTAGCTCGGGTCAGACTGAGCTCAGACGGAGCCCCCCAGCTTCTCAGGAATGAGACAAAGAAGCACGCTTCCAAAGCCATGTGAGGAACTTGAGGCACTCACGCTGTGGTCGATGATGCTGGTGTAGCCCTGTAGGGCTGGAGGAGGAGGACGGGCTCTGGCTGGAGCCTTGGTGGGCTTGGGTGTCCGTGCGGACCCGTCGGCAGACCTGGCCCCGTCACTGTTGTTCACGTTGTAGACGAAGAACAAGCTGGTGCACATGGTGATGGCCAGGAACGCGGCCGCTCCATGACGCTGGGGAGGGAAACAAAGACGTCAGCATGCACCTGCAACAAGAAGCGCAAGCTGCTGGCGAAGATGCAGCATTCCCATGATTCCCAAACTTGGGAAAACTATATATGCACATACATGTATACATATATAGATCCATATGTATATATACATCAAGAGTTGCTGCAGAAGCGTGCACCAGGCACTCTGGGTTTCCAGCAGCAGCAGGCTGGAATACTGGAATGTTGGTGCAGGTTGTTCTTGGAAATTGGCTCCCTATTCCAATCTCCCCCGTTCCACCTTAAACGGTGCAGCAGTTCCATTCTGGCGCCCTATGTGGAACGGGGGGGATTGGAAGATGGGGAGATTCGTAAGAGAGGCTGGAGAACAGGAAAAGCAACTTGTGCCATACCGGATGCCTCGTGCTGCAAACTCACACCTGAGCGCGAGCCGGTCGCTCGCGCCTGCTCTGCATCGTTTCAAGCCTTACACTCTTTCATAATGCCATGCAATCGGTGCCGACCCACTTCCCGAGCGATGAAACGGCGGGTAGTGAAACTAGTTGGGATGAAATAGGGAAAAGTGGTACCATGGCTGTCCTCATGGCGTAGAGCTGGAATGATCCCCCCGCGCGGATCGGCGCGTGCAGTGTCCACTCGTTTTGTCCTCGATGCTGGAGCGCTGCACGAGATTATGTGGACAGAAGGATCCCCATCCTCAACTGCCTGCACCGCGCTCTCCACTCACTCTCTCCTCCGTCAGATTACAGAGAGAGAGAGAGAGAGAGAGAGAGAGAGAGAGAGAGAGAGAGAGAGAGAGAGAGAGAGAGAGAGAGAGAGAGAGAGAGAGAGAGAGAGACTATGTGAGTGAACACTGGCTAGAACCCATTCTTATCGTGGAGCAGCAAGCAGATGTTGCCCGCTGTAAAGCTCCATGGTCTTAAGGGCCGCTGGGTTCCTGGTTCCACGCCAGGCTCATAGGAACCACGAGTTCCTTACAGAACTGTTAGGATGCTGAAATGGTTCTCCAGACTGATGTGTTTTGTGTACATGGTTCCATACAGCACCAAAAATGGCTCCTCTGTTGTTATGATGTATAATGTTCCACCTTGCTATATAGAACCGTTTAATAAAGGGTTCTTCTACTGTTACATGCTTGACATCGTTATCAGAGTAGAACCCTTTTTATCACTATATAGAACCATGGTTCTTCTACTGTTACGTGCTTGATGTCATTGTCAGAGTAGAACCCTATTTATTACTATATAGAACCAAGGTTCTCCAATTTTTACGTGCTTGACGTCGTTATCAGAGTAGAACCGTTTTTATCACTGTATGGAACCAAGGTTCTTCTATTGTTACATACTTGACATCATTATCAGCGTAGAACCCTTTTTAATCACTATATAGAACCAGGGTTCTTCAGCTGTTAAAAGATTGATGTCATTATAACAGCAGAACCTTTTCCATCTCTATACAGAACCAGGTTCTGTTATTGTTACATGCTTGACATCGTTATCAGAGTAGAAGCCTTTTTATCACTATTACTGTGAACCGATTGGTTTCATTAAGGGCCGCGAGGAGTTGATTGGTTGGCATTACTGATACTGAGTGCTGACTGGTTGGCATTACTGATACTGAGTCCTGATTGGCTAGCATTATTGCTGCTGAGTGCTGATTGGCTGGCATTAGTGATACTGAATGCTGGTTTGTTGGCATTACTGATAATGAGTCCTGATTGGCTGGCATTACTGATACTGAGTGCTGATTGGTTGGCATTACTGATACTGAATCCTGATTGATTGGTATTGGTGATACTGAGTCCTGATTGGTTGGCATTACTGATACTAAATGCTGGTTTGTTGGCATTACTGATACTGAGTCCTGATTGGTTGGCATTACTGATACTGAGTCCTGATTGGTTGGCATTACTGATACTGAGTCCTGATTGGTTGGCATTACTGATACTGAGTCCAGATTGGTTGGCATTACTGATACTGAGTCCTGATTGGCTGGCATTACTGATACTGAGTCCTGATTGTCTGGCATTACTGATACTAAATGCTAGTTTGTTGGCATTACTGATACTGAGTGCTGATTGGTTGGCATTACTGATACTGAGTGCTGATTGGTTGGCATTACTGATACTGAGTGCTGATTGTCTGGCATTACTGATACTGAGTCCTGATTGGTTGGCATTACTGATACTGAGTCCTGATTGGCTGGCATTACTGATACTGAGTCCTGATTGGTTTCCATTACTGATACTGAGTCCTGATTGGTTGACATTACTGATTCTGAGTGCTGATTGGTTGGCATCACTGAGACTGTGTACTGATTGGTTGGCATCACTGAGGCTGTGTACTGACTGGTTGGCATTACTGATACCGAGTCCTGATTGGCTAGCATTATTTCTGCTGAGTGCCGATTACTACTTCAGAGTCCTGATTGGTTGGAATTATTGCTACTGAGACCTGATTGGTTAGTATTACAGCTACTGGAGGTATACCAACCCAGAGTTAATTACCTAGTAATTAACTACCTTCCTCATTAGAAGTTCTCTGATTCCGTATCTCAGGAAGTGTGGGATTCATAGTGTCCACTGTTCACGCACTTCCAGTGTCTCTGCTACGTGGTGCGGTTAATGGACTTCTGTTTGTCTGGTTTTGGACGGCGGAATGTTTCTGGAGTTGGATTCTGGCACGCTAGTTAAAGCAGAAATATGGCATTTGGACGCGCCCTGAGTGTTTCCCTGTCCTACCACACTCATCTTCCCCCCATGAAGGGCTTCGTAATGAGCTGGTGAGTTGAGTCAGGCGTGTTGCCAACGGGGGAAATCATTAAGTCTGCGTCCAAATCTCCAAAAACACCCAGCGCAGGAAATAGACTCGTTTGAGCTGGACCCGGTCCGCAGTGCATGCGGTAGCAATACCTCCTCTAGCCTAAACGTCATGTGACGGATTGGACGACATCATCAAGCTTCTACTGAGATTAATGTGAGATTACAGAGGGAGAGCGGTAATTTAGGCGGTTCGTCAGAGACGCTCACGGCGATTATCCTAATGGACAGGGCTTTTGTTTTGCTTAAAGGACAGAAATTGACCCCAAACGGCGCATGTCGTGTCCGCTTAGGTTTCAGAAATGCAAGAGACTGCAGGACTGAAGCAAAGCTGCTTTATAAGACAAAGGCTTTATCACTGGACGGCTGTGTGTGTGTCTGTGACCGCAGCCGGTTTATTATTATGCTGCTTTAATAGGAGCCCTGTCCTCACGTCCACCTCACACATGAGAGCAAAGCAAACCTTTAAGCTCCTTATCCATATAGCCAGAGTGCCGGAGCTGGTAACCGAGGGAGCTGGGAAACGGCCGGTAGTGTTTAGGTCAAGTGACTGGGAGTAAATGTGCTGAACTGGTTCGGGCCAGTCTGGTTCTGGTCATGTAGGTGACCGTCGCTGTCCAAAGGACAACAAGCACCTCCAAAATGGCTAGTTAACAAGAGAGGGCAGAAACCTCATTGGATTTGAATGGAAGTCAATGGAACCAGACGTTCCATTGATAAGTATAAGCAGCTAACAGCTAGCCTTAAGGGATTAGCATATTAGCATATCAGCTAGTTTGCTGAAATTTGATTTTTATTGACTTCCCTGTTTTCATACATGTTGCATAGATTCATTAATGGTCAGGACCCTTACAGGACCACCACAGAGCAGGTATTATGTCGGTGGTGGGTCATTCACGGCACTGCACTGACATGGTGGTGGTGTGTTAGTGTGTGTGGTGCTGGTGTGAGTGGACCAGACACAGCAGTGCTGCTGGAGTGTTTAGACACTGTGTCCACTCACTGTCCACTCTATTAGACACTCCTACCTTGCTGGTCCACCTTGTAGATGGACAGTCAGAAAGCTCTAGTACTTCATCATTGTCACACAATGCTGCCCACAGGACGCTGCCCACAGGACGCTGCCCTCAGGACGCTGCCCTCAGGGTGCTGCTCTCAGGACGCTGCCCACAGGACGCTGCCCTCAGGACGCTGCCCACAGGACGCTGCCCTCAGGGTGCTGCTCTCAGGACGCTGCCCACAGGATGCTGCCCACAGGACGCTGCCCTCAGGGTGCTGCTCTCAGGACGCTGCCCACAGGACGCTGCCCTCAGGGTGCTGCCCACAGGACACTGCCCTCAGGGTGCTGCTCTCAGGACGCTGCCCTCAGGGTGCTGCTCTCAGGACGCTGCCCTCAGGACGCTGCTCTCAGGACGCTGCCCACAGGACGCTGCCCTCAGGGTGCTGCTCTCAGGACGCTGTCCTCAGGACGCTGCCCTCAGGGTGCTGCCCTCAGGATGCTGTTAGCTGGACAGCTTTCCTTGGTGGACGATTCTCAGTCCAGCAGTAACACTGAGGTGTCCAGCAGCACTGCAGCGTCTGATCCAATCACACCAGCACAACACTCACTAATCTACAGCTCCAGAAGCGGTGCTGCCTAACAGGAACCCTTTCGTGTCAGCCAAGCGCCTGCACGCTGTCGACAGATCTGAGGGCTCCTTCAGTAGAAGCTAAATCGTGTAAAATGTTTTTGGGCCTAAAGCTGGCGTTGAGGCGTAGCGCAGCCTTGATGCCTAACACGGTGTAAACGTATCAGCCACAGAATCAGCATCCACAGCTCCGTCATTAACATCATGCCCATGACCGGCGATAGTGGCCTGCTCCACCCGAACCCCGGCCCGACAGCTCCTGTGCGCTCATCTCATTACATCTCCTGCCAGCAGACACATGTGTGGATGTTGCTATGACAGCCATGAGGGGGGAAGAGGGTGGGTTTTTGGTGGGGGCTGGGAGTAGTTGGGTGGGGTTGGGTTGCTGATTTGCAGCTGTGCTGAGTATATGTCCTCTGCTGCATGATTTCATGGATGTTTCACGTCTCACGTCGCACGTCCTTGTCCATGTTACCAGCTCCACTGACCATATAGGACACTCTGTAGTTCTACAGGTCCAGACTGTAGTCCACCTGTTTCTCTGTATACAGTATTACCCTGTTCTTCAATGGTCAGGACCCCCACAGGACCACCACAGAGCAGGGAGTATGTGGTTGGTGGATCATTCTCAGCACTGCAGTGACACTGACGTGGTGGTGGTGTTAGTGTGTCTGGTGCTGGTGTGAGTGGATCAGACACAGCAGTGTCACTGCTGGACTGAGAATCGTCCACCAACCAAAACTACCCAGCCAAGAGTGTCCTGTGGGCAGCGTCCTGTGGGCAGCGTCCTGTGGGCAGCGTCCTGTGGGCAGTGTCCTGTGGGCAGCGTCTTGTGGGCAGTGTCCTGTGGGCAGTGTCCTGTGGGCAGCGTCCTGTGGGCAGCGTCCTGTGGGCAGCGTCCTGTGGGCAGCGTCTTGTGGGCAGCGTCCTGTGGGCAGCGTCCTGTGGGCAGCATCCTGTGAGCACTGGCGAAGGACTAGAGGATGACCAACACTGCACTGTGCAGCAGCAGATGAGCTATCGTCTCTGACTGTCCATCTACAAGGTGGACCAGCAAGGTAGGAGTGTCTAATAGAGTGGACAGTGAGTGGGCACAGTGTTTAAGCACTGATCCACTCACACCAGCACCACCCACAGGCGTACATCCAGTTCACCTGACTACATCCAACTCACCTGACTACACCCAGGTCACCTGACTACATCCAATTCACCTAACTACATCCAATTCACCTGACTGCATCCAGTTCACCTAACTGCATCCAGTTCACCTGACTACACCCAGTTCACCTGACCTTACCCAGTTCACCTCACTACATCCAATTCACCTCACTACACCCAATTCACTCGACTACATCCAATTCACCCGACTACATCCAATTCACCTGACTACACCCAGTTCACCTGACTACACCCAATTCACCTGACTGCATCCACTTCACCTAACTGCATCCAGTTCACCTGACTACACCCAGTTCACCTGACCTTACCCAGTTCACCTGACTACATCCAGTTCACCTGACTGCATCTAGTTCACCTGACTACACCCAGTTCACACGACTACATCCAACTCACCCGACTACATCCAACTCACCCGACTACATCCACATCACCTAACTACATCCAGTTCACCTAACTACATCCAATTCACCCGACTACATCCAACTCACCTAACTACATCCACATCGCCTAACTACATCCAGTTCACCTAACTACATCCAATTCACCCGACTACATCCAACTCACCTAACTACATCCAATTCACCTGACTACACCCAACTCACCTAACTACATCCAATTCACCTAACTACATCCAATTCACCTGACTACATCCAGTTAATCTGACTACATCTAGTTCACCTGACTACATCCAACTCACCTAACTACATCCAGTTCACCTAACTACATCCAATTCACCCGACTACATCCAACTCACCTGACTACATCCAATTCACCTGACTACATCCAATTCATCTAAATACATCCAATTCACCTGACTACATCCAGTTCACCTGACTACATCCAGTTCACCTGACTACATCCAATTCACCTGACTACATCCAGTTCACCTGACTACATCCAGTTCACCTGACTACATCCAGTTCACCTGACTACATCCAGTTCACCTGACTACATCCAACTCACCCGACTACATCCAATTCACCCGACTACATCCAACTCACCTAACTACATCCAATTCACCCGACTACATCCAACTCACCTAACTACATCCAATTCACCTGACTGCATCCAACTCACCTAACTACATCCAACTCACCTAACTACATCCAATTCACCTAACTACATCCAGCTCACCTGACTGCATCTAGTTCACCTGACTACATCCAGTTCACCCCACTATATCCAACTCACCCGACTACATCCAACTCACCTAACTACATCCAATTCACCTAACTACATCCAATTCACCTGACTACATCCAACTCACCTAACTACATCCAATTCACCCGACTACATCCAATTCACCTAACTACATCCAATTCACCTGACTGCATCCAACTCACCTAACTACATCCAACTCACCTAACTACATCCAATTCACCTGACTACATCCAGTTAACCTGACTACATCCAATTCACCTGACTACATCCAACTCACCTAACTACATCCAATTCACCCGACTACACCCAACTCACCAAACTACATCCAACTCACCTAACTACATCCAATTCACCCGACTACATCCAATTCACCCAACTACATCCAATTCACCTGACTGCATCCAACTCACCTAACTACATCCAACTCACCTAACTACATCCAATTCACCTAACTACATCCAGCTCACCTGACTGCATCTAGTTCACCTGACTACATCCAGTTCACCCCACTACATCCAACTCACCAAACTACATCCAACTCACCTAACTACATCCAATTCACCTAACTACATCCAACTCACCTAACTACATCCAATTCACCCGACTACATCCAATTCACCCAACTACATCCAATTCACCCGACTACACCCAACTCACCAAACTACATCCAATTCACCCGACTACATCCAACTCACCTAACTACATCCAATTCACCCGACTACATCCAATTCACCCAACTACATCCAATTCACCTGACTGCATCCAACTCACCTAACTACATCCAACTCACCTAACTACATCCAATTCACCCGACTACATCCAATTCACCCAACTACATCCAATTCACCTGACTGCATCCAACTCACCTAACTACATCCAACTCACCTAACTACATCCAATTCACCTAACTACATCCAGCTCACCTGACTGCATCTAGTTCACCTGACTACATCCAGTTCACCCCACTACATCCAACTCACCTAACTACATCCAGTTCACCTAACTACATCCAATTCACCTAACTACATTCAAATTACCTGACTACATCCAATTCACCTGACTACATCCAACTCACCTAACTACATCCAATTCACCTGACTGCATCCAACTCACCTAACTACATCCAACTCACCTAACTACATCCAATTCATCTAACTACATCCAATTCACCTGACTACATCCAGTTAACCTGACTACATCCAGTTCAATGCCCATCTGACTGTAGTGCGGCTGTCCTACCCACTGCACCCCAACCAAAGGATCAAAGGCATAATTAAGACACTCCAGAACATCACCAAGGTGACTCATTTTTTTGTCTGGGAAGCTTATAATAATAATAATAATAATAATAATAATGATAATAATAATAGTACAAAATAAGTAGGCAGCTTTAATATGCATTTTCAGTGGTGCTAATTCCGTGTGGTTATGTGGAAGTATGAATTGATACCCCTGTAAAAGCTATAATCCACACATACGCCCATCCTGAATCCTCTATCACCCTGAAAGCCTAATTAGGCTTTGACTCATGAATGTCGTGCTCGGTGTCGAGTCATTCACAGACCTCTGCCAGTCTGCATAAGACCGTTTCGGGCCCTCTGTGTATTTGTTCGGAGCTCTTTGTGTGCGGCGGACTCCGGCGCGCTCTCCGCCTGCAGTTTCCCGGGATGAGAAGTCATTAGAATTCAGAAGATGAAGAGAAAAAAGGAGGGAAACAATATTAGATTTGCAGTATATTCGCTGTTTATCCTTTCGATCCCTCCGTCTCGTTGGTGATTGAGGCTGACTAGACGTGCTGGCCTTTTTCTGGATCTGAGTAAAGCCCTAGATGACTCAGTTGTTTCTTTGGAGATAACGGAGAGCGGCGTTTGGACGAGAATCAATATTCAGGGTCAACATAGGCTTTGCAGATAAAGCATTTAAAAAAATCACCGCACGGCAAAGCCAAAAGCAAATCGAGTCTCGGTATTCGGGGGAAAAGGATTTCTCGCCAGGGTCGTAGACGTGTCACCAGGGAGCTATCGCACATCTCTTACACGTTACACAGACGTGGAGTGCGAGCGAGTTAGAGGATATTACATCGGGGAGTGACGGATCACACTACCGGGAGGAAGAGTGGGAATGCGTAGGCAGGATATGTGTAAGATCAGGCCCTAATGGGAGAAGCTAGGCTGAAGATGAAGTGGGGTACTCAGGACTCGTTGTACATTCATTATCAGTGATTATACATGATATATATTCATAAATATTTCTGTTTCATAATCGTGCACCAAGCCACCAAGCCACGAGTCCAAACTCGAGTGCTATGATACTAGTGAAGGATCATTGGTTCTTTGAGAACCAGCAACCTGAACTACTGCCCATCCTGTGTGGTCTGATGCAGTACTACTGCCCATCCTCTGTGGTCTGATGCAGAACTACTGCCCATCCTGTGCGGTCTGATGCAGAACTACTGCCCATCCTGTGCGGTCTGATGCAGAACTACTGCCCATCCTGTGCGGTCTGATGCAGAACTACTGCCCATCCTGGGGGTCTGATGTGGAACAACTGCCCATCCTGGGGTTTGATGCAGAACTACTGCCCATCCTGTATGGTCTGATGTGGAACTACTGCCCATCCTGTGTGGTCTGATGCAGAACTACTGCCCATCCTGTGTGGTCTGATGCTGAACTACTGCCCACCCTGTGTGGTCTGATGCAGAACTACTGCCCACCCTGTGTGGTCTGATGCAGAACTACTGCCCCTCTTGTGTGGTCTGATGCAGAAGTACCGCCCATCCTGTGTAGTCTAATGCAGAACTACTGCCCATCCTGTGTAGTCTAATGCAGAACTACTGCCCATCCTGAGTGGTCTGCTGCAGAACTACTGCCCATCCTGAGTGGTCTGATGCGTAACTACTGCTCATCCTGTGTCGCCTGGTTCAGAACTACTTCCCATCCTGTGATCCGATGCAGAACTACTGCCCATCCTGAGGGGTCTGAGGCAGAACTACTGCCCATCTGGAGTGGTCTGATGCAGAGCTACTGCCCTTCCTGTGTGGTCTGATGCAAAACTGCTGCGCTTCCTGTGTGGTCTGATGCAGAACTACTACCCATCCTGTGTGGTCTGGTTCAGTACTACTGCCCATCTTGAGCGGTCTGATGCGGAACTACTGCCCATCCTGTGTGGTCTGATGCTGAACTACTGCCCACCCTGTATGATCTGATGTGGAACTACTGCCCATCCTGTGTGGTCTGATGCAGAACTGTTGCCCATCCTGAGTGGTCTGATATGGAACTGCTGCCCACCCTGAGTGGTCTGATATGGAACTACTGCCCATCCTGTGTGGTCTGAAGCAGAACTACTGCCCATCCTGAGTGGTCTGATATGGAACTGCTGCCCACCCTGAGTGGTCTGATATGGAACTACTGCCCACCCTGAGTGGTCTGATGTGGAACTACTGCCCATCCTGTATGGTCTGGTTCAGAACTACTTCCCATCCTGTGTGGTCTGATGCTGAACTACTGCCCATCCTGTGCGGTGTGATGCGGAACTACTGCCCATCCTGTACTCTCTGTTGCAGAGTTCTACTCTGAGCTGCTGGCTCTTGTGCCTGTACTGGGTGCCACTGCTTGCCTGCATTTCTGACCAATTGACCCACCATGGAGCTTCATGCTGCCCTATGCTATGCTATGTGGAAGCTTTGCTTGCAACCCCTCGACCTATTGGATAATGCTTCTTACGTAATCACATGCTATTTTTCTTTTGTGTAATCAGACATTTCTTCTGCCCCACAAACCACCAAACTCTTAATCTTAATGCTCTAGAACATGATATTCTTGAAGGTGAAGCGTTTCCACGGTGATAACCTCCTTCCAGTGGTCACTGGTTTCACTGGTAGCCGTCACTGAGGTTTGGACTTTTAAGGCTCTGGAATTCACACAACAGTTTATCCGGGTCCTGTCCATTATGTGTCCATTCACTTCTCTCCCTTTCAATGTCAGTAATAGCGCTGACATCCCAGTTTAGCCACATGTCCGGCTTCGCCATCCCACTTTGTAGGGCGTTCGTGTGATGCCTGCTGGGGGGCATCTCAAACCAAGCTGCATTAATTCCATCCCTGGGGCCCACTGTGCTGCAGTTTCAGCCGGGCCCTTCACAATTATTGCATATTGTGCAATATACAGTATAATTAAATAGAACTATAATTATAAGCTGATCTTAATTATTTAAGCTGCCCACAGTTATTTTCTACAGTTGTTAGCTTTCAAAGTCATGTGTCAGGACAAACAGAATGTGAATGGCATAGCCAGGGGGGAGGCGGAGCTGGCACCAGGTACCCCAGACATCTGAGTGGCTGTCCCAGACTTCAGAGAGCTGCCTGATTAGAATGCTTATAGGCGCTCAACTGGGAGAAAGTAGTTCAGCGAATGACGTTGAGCGAACATTTACCATTTACGGAAATACGGAATACATTTTACAGAAATACAGAATAAATTTACGGACATTTACCGAAAAAATGGAATAAATTTACAGACATTTACGGAAATACGGAATAAATTTACGGACATTTACGGAAATACGAAATAAATTTACAGACATTTACGGAAATACGGAATAAATTTACGAACATTTACGGAAATACGGAATAAATTTATGGACATTTATGAAAATACAGAATAAATTTACTGACATTTACAGAAATACGGAATAAATTTACGGACATTTACGGAAATACGGAATAAATTTATGGACATTTACGAAAATACAGAATAAATTTACTGACATTTACAGAAATACGGAATAAATTTATGGACATTTACGAAAATACAGAATAAATTTACTGACATTTACAGAAATACGGAATAAATTTATGGACATTTACGGAAATACGGAATAAATTTACGGACATTTACAGAAATCCGGAATAAATTTACGGACATTTATGGAAATACGGAATAAATTTACGGACATTTACGAAATTATGGAATAAATTTACAGACCTTCACGGAAATACGGAATAAATTTATGGACATTTACGGAAATACGGAATAAATTTACGGACATTTACGAAAATACAGAACAAATCACGACCCTAGCCACATGGCTGTTTTTTTAGCTCCCGGTCTATTAATCCTCTTTTCGGGATGAACTATTTTAAATGTTTACTCGTGTCCCTTTGGCTCACGTCTGTGTCAAAAGACATGCCTGGCATTTCATTGGTTTAACAAGGTGACATCATGACCTTACATGCTACTCAATTACTGAGCTCCAGTCTGACTCACGGATGTCATCCATTCCTCCCAGTTAGGTGAGTAAAGCATCATGTCTGTGCTATATGGCTTAGGTTCCTCTACCTCACAACTTTTGTCCTGGTACCGTCCTTGTAGCTCCAGTTCTCACAAAGCAAACTTTGGCCTCCAAATATCTCAGAAAGTAAAAAACAGGTCGATTCCAGCCATTAAAAGCTAATGTGAAACCACCCAGGGTGGTCTTGAGCTTGACGCATTAGTATCACAGGCAAATTCCGGTAATCAGTACATGAGCAGACCCCCCATTGTTAAACCAAGCCTATCTGAACAGTACTTAAGAAATCACAGCTGGCCTGCAGAGCAACTCGAAATCTACCGTCTTAGTGATTTCCCTCACCGTCCGGTGTCCCATCAGAACCTGCGAATGAAACAAAGCCAGAGCCTACAGAGCAGCGTGAAACCACACCTCCAGCCGGGAGGAGGTCATCACCAGCATTGTTGTCTGTGGGGAGTTGCTCTAGTGCCAGTCCTCATCTGAGGCTGTTCATCAGAGAGTGACTGCTCAAGCTGAGCTTCAGATGGCGGCCTCCTGCACGGAAACCCCACCTAGTACCTGCTTTGAGATTAGCAGAGCAACCACAGGTCAGGATGATGGCCAAGATTCCAGAGGAACCACGACAGGTTGGAGAAGGTCCACCTAGAGACCAAATAGCTGCATGCAGAAGGAATCAACCAGCAGGAGTGAAACTTGGTGGGTAGGTTTGCCATCGTGAGATGTGCTGATGATTCAAGTTTCATGCTCCACTTTGCATGTGGCTAAAGCAAGAGAGGCCTTATCGCTGTACCTGACTGACCCAACAGCCACGACTGCTGACATTCAGCCTCCATGAGTCATCCTGGTAGTGCAGCACCATTGGCAGACGGCTGCACCACGCAGGACTACAGACCGTTACCACGACTGTCCTTAACACCACGTCACCATCACCAAAGACTGCAGTGGTGTCGTACCAGACTGTCATGGAGTAACCCAGAACGGCAGCCGGTCATCTTCAGTGACGAGTCCCGGTGGACCTGACCGATGAATCCGTGTGGTCAACACCAAGATGAACGGATGCCATGCCCTGTGCAGTTCCTCTGGCGTATGGTAGGATTCCCCACAGTGTCAAGTCTCACCCAAATGGGGTGACGCCAACAGCGGCACTCCACCAGGCCCTTCGGCTCCAACCATGTTACCTTGCCACCTATGCTGCCCGGAATACACCTGTTGCTGATGATCGACCCGTCCCAGAAGACGCTCTCCTCCCAGTGAGCACAGCTGATCACTGTAGGGATTACTCAATCCTCAAGTATGCACTGGACAGTCCTCTTCCCTGGAAGCGTCGAGACCGAGACGGAGCACTGCGTCCTCCTCCCCAACGCGGCAGATCTCTTTGAACCTCATGGTGTCACTCCTTACACTAACTGAAGCGGTGACAGCAGCCGCGGCGCTCCATCAGCCGCTCTCTGCGGGTAGCCAGTACGATGCTCATCTTTTCTTCCTGTAGATTAATTCACTCACTACAATTCCCAGCATGCATTATGCAAATGCATCCTGAGTGCTAGCCTAGCCTCAGATCCAGAGGGTTACAAATACATCGGTGGTGCCAGTTAGCATTGAGGGAACAGCCCACCCTGAGTATCCATACTTCTATAGGCCTTCAAAATGGGCTTCCACCTTCGAGACACATCAACAGACGCCCGGGTCTTATTATCTTCACCCCAGGAACTCTGTCTGTAGACACTGTGGCACTGCTGCAGGGGGCGTGTTTATAGAAGATGGTTGCCCGGAGTGTCTGTTTAATGATTGGTTGGCTGTATGTGGTGACTAGATGACCCCATGAGCCCATGGTGACTTATTAAGCCCTGTTAGAATGCCAGTCCCCTTGTAGTCTTATGGTCTCAGAACCATAGACTGACGTCCAGACTGCCAGCCCAACTCCGATCGCTGGTATATCCAAACTGTATCCTGATTGACCCACATGGAAGCCGATTTTTGCAACTCGGACCCAAACTACTATTTGAAGGTGGTTAAAAATGGGAGTCCAGTCGGATTTTTACGGATGTGTCTCACGTCTGGACGCTCTGGACACGCTGGACGATGATGTGGGGAAATAAATTGCCTGCAGTCGAGAGTGGTCTCTTAGTATGGCACAGGCCACCGAGTTTGCTAACCCCACGTGCCAGACGTCTCGGTATGGAGCTGTAGAGGTTCCCAATGGTGTCCTGTGATAATCCATCCCATGCAGCTTGAACATCCTCACACAGTTCCTGCAGATGGTGCGGTAGGGGTGGAGGTGGAGGGACACCAGACCTTCTGGACGTGTGACAACAAACCATTCATCTCTGTGCTGACCACGGTGCCTCCACACACGGATTCGTTGGGCATCACCACGAAAACGAAAGCGGGACTCGTCAATGAAGATGACCTGTTGCCATTCTTAGTCCCTCCATGACAGTCTGGAGTCCTGGACACCATTGCAGTCTGTGGTGACGGTGACGTGGTGTTGAGGACAGTCGTGGTAACGGTCTGTGTGCATGTAGCCCTGCCAGTGGTGCTGGCACTAACAGGATGACTCATGGAGGACGCCACTGCTTGCTGAATGTCCGCAACCGTGGTCAGTCAGGTACAGCGATATGTCTCACAATGCCTGACCTACCCACCGAGCTTCCCTCCTGTGGGTTGGTTTCTTCCGGGTCCTGTCTAGCTTCCTGATGATGGGTGTTTATTAAGAGTGGTGCTCAAACGCATGATCAAACGAGAGGCGGCGGATCTCAGTGCAGCGTGTTGGTGTTATATAATCAAAGATATGCCAGTAGAGGGAGATGTCTCCGTAATAATCCCGATTGGTGTCATTAAGGACGCACCTGAAGAAGACATGAGCTCTCAAAAAGCTCAGCGCTGTCAAAGAACTTCCTGTCAAGCCTTAAAGGAGCCAGTGTTTATCAGCATTCCCAGCCAGCGCTGCGGGAAAACTGCTGCGCTGACGTTTTCCAAAATGCCTTCTGAATTTTCCTGCCCTCGCTGGAAAGCAGCAGTGCCTTACATCATTAAGCTCAAAGAATCAAATAATGAGTCATATGAGGGTCTGTAACCTCCGGAGACCCCAACGCCGATTCCACTGGTGTCGATTTAACCACTGGCCATTAACTGGTGTTTTTCCATATTTCGCTTTGGGGTGGGTTCCTGGGGGGAGATGTTTGGGACGTGCGGTGCAGACGTCTGAGAGTATCCGTCATTAAGTCCCAATGATACCAGACATTAAATCCAGCGATCCATTTTTCATGAGTTACTTCAGAGGAGATTAGATAGATCCTCTAGAGGAGATTCCGTTTACATAAAGGACATTAACGTCCAAGGAAGGAATGATGAAGGGCTACAGGAGATTGGGACATGGTAGACCACCCAAACCGTCCCCTGCAGATAAACACTACTTCCTAAAATGGTTCTACATGGCACCAATAAGGGTTCCACTGTAGGCCCCTTTGGGGGTGTACCTCACAATTACAGTGCCAGTCAAAAGTTTAGGCTCACCCAGCTAGATGGATGTAGTTGGTGATCTTACAGGCTCTACAGGTTTACACTCAACAGCTCCAACCGCTCAACTTGCTCAAGGGGGGCTTTAATGGTGTAGTTGTGTTCTGTTGGAGCTGCCAGTGTGACCAGTTTAATAGCTCTAGGGTAAAAGCTGTTCCTGAACCTGGTGCTTCTGGCTCGGATGTTCCGATACCTCTTTCCTGGAGGGCGGAGGTTGGAACAGGGGATGGCTGGGGTGTGGGGGGATCTGAGGACATGGTGACTGCTCCCCTCAGATATCTCTTGTCGTAGATGTCCTGTATGGGTGGGAGGGTAGATGCGGTGGTCTGCTGTGCAGTCTTTACCACCCTCTGCAGGGCCTTGCGCTCAGCAGAGGTGGCACTACCATACCACACAGTGATGCAGCTTGTCAGGATGCTCTCCACGGTGGAACTATAGAAGTTGCAGAGGAGCTGCTGTGGCAGGTTGACTCTCCTCAGTCTTCGTAGAAAGTGGAGGCGTTGTTGAGCCTTTCTGACAATGTGAGCATGGATTTGATGTCAACAAAGCATCAGGGACGGTGTGCCAAATAGCCGCTGGGATTCTGGAGGACCAGTGTTTACTGGCTAACCCAGCATTGACTGGCCGCTCACTCACTTACATACCACAGAAGAGCCGAGGCTTTGGTTGAGCAGTTCTTCATCTGGGAGTGCTCTGGTCTTCCACACGTTAAATGAAACCGTAGATCTCCTCCTCTGTCTTCTGTATAGGGAATAATAGGTGTAGTGGTTGGTACGGTGCAGTGGGTTACACCACTGCCCTCCATGCTGTAGACTGGCGTTGGAAGCCCCACTTGGGTAACCACCCTACAGTATGCCAATAAGAGTCTGTGGGCAAGACTCCTAACACTTCCTTCACCTACCTGTGGAAGTGTTAGTGGCTCTGAATAAGAGCTTCCACCAAATACCATTAATCTAACTATCAAGTCACTCTTTCCACCAAGCTCCTGGGAAACTGGGTGAGCTTACAGGTTACAAGTACCGTATGTTATGGAGTGTTATGGGTTGTTATAAAGTGTTATAAAGTTTTCTAAAGTGTTATGGTGTGTTATAAAGTGTTATAAAGTTTTTATAAAGTGTTATGGTGTGTTATAAAATGTTATAAAGTTTTATAAAGTGTTATGGTGTGTTATAAAGTGTTATAAAGTTTTTATAAAGTGTTATGACATGTTATAAAGTGTTATAATATTTTATAAAGTGTTATGACATGTTATAAAGTGTTATGGCGTGTTATAAAGTGTTATGGCATGTTATAAAGTGCTATGGCGTGTTATAAAGTGTTATAAAGTTTTATAAAGTGTTATGGCGTGTTATAAAGTGCTATGGCGTGTTATAAAGTGTTATAAAGTTTTATAAAGTGTTATGGCGTGTTATAAAGTGCTATGGCGTGTTATAAAGTGTTATGGCGTGTTATAAAGTGTTATGGCGTGTTATAAAGTGCTATGGCGTGTTATAAAGTGTTATAAAGTTTTATAAAGTGTTATGGCGTGTTATAAAGTGTTACGGCATATTATGGCATGTTATAAAGTGTTATGCGTGTTATAAAGTGTTATGACGTGTTATGGCGTGTTATAAAGTGTTATGGCGTGTTATAAAGTGCTATGGCGTGTTATGGTGTGTTGTGGCGTGTTATAAAGTGTTATGGTGTGTTGTGGCGTGTTATAAAGTGTTATGGTGTGTTATAAAGTGTTATGGCCTGTTATGGCATGTTATGGCGTGTTATGGCGTGTTATGGTGTGTTATAAAGTTTTATAAAATGTTATGGCGTGTTAAGTGCTATGGCATGTTATGTCATGTTATGGCGTGTTATGGCATGTTATAAAGTGTTATGGCATGTTATAAAGTGCTATGGCGTGTTATGGCGTGTTATAAAGTGTTATGGCGTGTTATAAAGTGTTATGGCGTGTTATAAAGTGCTATGGCATGTTATGTCATGTTATGGCGTGTTATGGCATGTTATAAAGTGTTATGGCATGTTATAAAGTGTTATGGCATGTTATAAAGTGCTATGGCGTGTTATGGCGTGTTATAAAGTGTTATGGCGTGTTATAAAGTGTTATGGCGTGTTATAAAGTGCTATGGCATGTTATGTCATGTTATGGCGTGTTATGGCATGTTATAAAGTGTTATGGCATGTTATAAAGTGTTATGGCATGTTATAAAGTGCTATGGCGTGTTATGGCGTGTTATAAAGTGTTATGGCGTGTTATAAAGTGTTATGGCGTGTTATAAAGTCTTTGACATAGTTAGAGTTGCTAGTCTACAAAACAACCAACTGGGTGAACCAATCTGCGACCCTGAAGCTGCCCAGTGCATCTCTAGTTAGTTAAGAACCCCAAAGACAGAAGCTTGTCGATGGTGGGTGAAGCTGAAGAGGCTTTAGTGTCCTTTCAACCATAGACACAGTGCAGCGAAGCAATGATCCTCCCGGACCATGATGCAACAATATATGAAAAACAATATAACGCAGCATACAGTCCAATAAATGGCCCTGAAAACATGCTGAGAGGTCTAATTATGACATATTAGCAGATAGCAGGAGATATATTTTCAGGGATGAGACATTCATGGGGTCCAAAAGGTTAATTAGACACCCCCCAGCCCCCCAGGGGCTTCTGTATTCCGCATCTTGATATGCAGTTCATAGAGGGCATACTGTATTAGCCCGTCAGCTAACTGCTAGTTAGCTAGATGCGAAATAAAGGGGGTTCTAGGGGGTCATGGACCTTCTCATTAACCTTCTGGACCCCCTGGATATCTCAAAATGGAAGCTCGGCCCTGAAAATAAATCCTACTGGATTGGGATAGGTAAAAATAGATGCTCAAATACTAATACAGGGAGAGCTGCTTCACCCGGAGGTAGCACTAACACTAGTATTAACACAGCCATGCTAATGCAGCTCACTCAGAGCTGTTTGACTTGTGCAGAGTATACGCCCATCAGCCATCATTAAAACCACCTCCTGATATCTGCTGCACTCACTATCCATTCTATCAGCTCCACCAACCATACAGGACACTCTGTAGCTCTACAGGTACAGACTGTAGTCCATCTGTTCCTCTGTATACTGTATTACCCTGTTCTTCAATGGTCAGGACCCCCACAGGACCACCACAGAGCAGGTATGATGTGGGTGGTGGATCATTCTCAGCACTGCAGTGACACTGACGTGGTGGTGGTGTGTTAGTGTGTGTGGTGCTGGTGTGAGTGGATCAGACACAGCAGTGCTGCTGGAGTGTTTAGACACTGTGTCCACTCACTGTCCACTCTGTTAGACACTCCTACCTCGCTGGTCCACCTTGTAGATGGACAGTCAGAGACGATAGCTCATCTGCTGCTGCACAGTGCAGTGTTGGTCATCCTCTAGTCCTTCATCGGTGGACACAGGACGCTGCCGACAGGACGCTGCCCACAGGACGCTGCCCACAGGATGTTCCCCACAGGACGCTGCCGACTGGACAGTTTTGGTTAATGGACGATTCTCTGTCCAGCAGTGACACTGATGTGTCCAGCAGCACTGCTGTGTGTGAGCCACTCACACCAGCACAACACACACTAACACACCACCACCACCACATCAGTGTCACTGCAGTGCTGAGAATGATCCACCACCCACATACTACCTACTCTGTGGTGGTCCTGTGGGGGTCCTGACCATTGAAGAACAGGGTAATACAGTATACAGAGAAACAGGTGGACTACAGTCTGGACCTGTAGAACTACAGAGTGTCCTATAGGGTCGGTGGAGCTGATAAGATGGATATATACTGGAGATACATTGAGATGGTCTTCATGTGATGGCTGGGTGGGCAGTACGGTGGTCCATACACACAAAAACCATCCCATGAACCATATACAGCATCCCCTATCCATATGAAGAACCCGTTTACCATGTAAGGAACCTATTGGCTCTATATTAGTGAAGAACCATCGACGTTACTAAGGAACCATCTTTCCTAAGAGCCTCTCTTAGAAGAGTTACATCACAAAGACCTTCAACGGCGTCCAGCAAGCTGCAGCACAGGATCCAGAACCCAGGGCCGGAATACGGGATCATGCGGCAGGAGCGGCAGGAGCAACATATCTCACAGAATCTAGTCCTAACTGGTTCTTCTGCTCCTCCTCCAATTTATGACACGCCGTGCTGTCGTTCATCACTGTACCACGCGTCGCCTTTCTGAGGGGAGCGGATATTCGCGTGTGAAAACAGGCCTCCCTGTCGTTTGTCACCGGCGCCTGAGTAATGAACGAGGAGGATTGGATGTACTCGCTAATTATGTGGAGGACGGAGAGCTGGCCAAATCCCCAGTCAAGGTCCCCCCACCCCCCCAGTCCCAGTGCTAGCGCTGAACACCAACTCATGAATTAGCAGCCACGCCGCCATCTCAAATTAGCCACGGCACAAAAGAGAAATGTAGGACGGTGCTTGTTACAAACAAGGCCTCCGGAGGTTCTGGAGTGCCGCGACCCTGGGATTTAAAGGCGATGTAAAGTGTCAGGTTGCATTTTGATGAAACGGTAAACCATAAAGTTCCTCGGTTATACAATCTAGGCCACTGGCTCCCAGTTCCTGGTCCTGGAACACCACTCCACTGTCCTACACACTGTGCTGGGTTTTATCTCTGCTGTGACACACTAAGGCCGCTCTCGTCCCAAATACTCGAGTCCACAGATAGGGCAGATTCGGAGCTGGTTTGGGGGAGGGGCTTATTATCCTTAGCCTCCGCACACAAGAATTCCGAACTGGGGACCAACTGCACCATTCCATATGTCACTTTTCTGTGGTGGCAACTCGGTTCATCCATCTCCTACTTCCAGCCAATAATACCTGCTCTGTGGTGGTCCTGTGGGGGTCCTGACCATTGAAGAACAGGGTAATACAGTATACAGAGAAACAGGTGGACTACAGTCTGTACCTGTAGAACTACAGAGTGTCCTATAGGGTCGGTGGAGCTGGTAAGATGGATATATACTGGAGATACATTGAGATGGTCTTCACGTTATGGCTGGGTGGGCAGTACGGTGGTCTATACACACAAAAACCATCCCATGAACCATATACAGCATCCCATATCTATATGAAGAACCCGTTTACCATGTAAGGAACCTTTTGGCTCTATATTAGTGAAGAACCATCAACGTTACTAAGGAACCATCTTTCCTAAGAGCCTCTCTTAGAAGAGTTACGAGAAACGTGAAAGGTGGCATGACGCAGTGAGTCCCATCAGTCACGTTACAAACTTCCACTGGCTTTCCGAACCTGTCCACTGTAAGAAGACAAGTCAACACTATGGATCTGTAAGGAGGTGTAGCTGTCCAAAAGTCCTGCAGTGTCCAGCTGTTAGCGTCCTGTGGGCAGCGTCCTGTGGGCAGCGTCCTGTGGGCAGTGTCCTATGGGCAGCGTCCTGTGGGCAGTGTCCTGTGGGCAGCGTCCTGTGGGAAGTGTCCTGTGGGCAGAATCCTGTGGGCAGCGTCCTGTGGGCAGTGTCCTGTGGGCAGTGTCTTGTGGGAAGTGTCCTGTAGGCAGTGTCCTGTGGGCAGTGTCCTGTAGGCAGTGTCCTGTGGGCAGCGTCCTGTGGGCAGTGTCCTGTAGGCAGTGTCCTGTGGGCAGTGTCCTGTAGGCAGTGTCCTGTGGGCAGCGTTCTGTGGGCAGTGTCCTGTGAACACTGATGAAGGACTAGAGGATGACCAACACTGCACTGTGCAGCAGCAGATGAGCTATCTTCTCTGACTGTCCATCTACAAGGTGGACCAGCAGGGTAGGAGTGTCCAATAGAGTGGACAGTGAGTGGACACAGTGTGCACCACCTGTCCACTGTAAGAAGACAAGTCAACACTATGGGTCTGTAAGGAGGTGTAGCTGTCCAGAAGGCCTGCAGTACCCAGCAATCAGCGTCATGTGCCCACTGATGAAGGTCTAGAGGATGCCTAACACTGCACTGTGCAGCAGCAGATGAGCTATCGTCTCTGACTGTCCATCTACAAGGTGGACCAGCAAGGTGGGAGTGTCTAATAGAGTGGACAGTGAGTGGACACGGTGTCTAAACACCCCAGCAGCACTGCAGTGTCTGATCCACTCACACCAGCACCACCCACACTAACACACCACCACCACGTCAGTGTCACTGCAGTGCTGCCGGCTCTGTGGTGGTCCTGTGGTGGTCCTGACAGGGTAATGAAGTACACAGAGAAACAGATAGACTACAGTGTGCAACTGTAGAACTACAAAATGCTTCTATATGGTAGGTAACGTGATGCATTATGGGTAAGAAGGAGATGACCAGATGTCAGAGCTATCTGTGTAGTGTTGATGGAAGCTAACGGGTCAGCACTGACATGCCTACGTTGGATCATTTCAGCCTCGAGTAGCCGCTGCACGTCGACTCACTGTAGCCACGTCCAGGCAGCGCAGCTCCGGCTTTATTATCCGAGTTTCCTTGGAGCTGGTGATTGTCCTGCGCTAGGAGCAGACCGTTAATTAAATTGCTCCCCGAGGCATGATGAAGCCGGAATCAAGTTTCATGGCCGACTACGCCAATGGGGCCGAGGGACTCCCAGCGCCGCACGGCTGGTCGACTCCTGTACACTAGTGCTGGTACACGACGGACACCATTCCTTCCTGATAGCTGAGACTCAAGAGCACGAACCAAAAACTTCTAGGCAGTAAAGCGTCCTCCGCTTGGCACGGACGTCTGGGACATGGATTTGCTTTGGTAAATAAAGGACAGGTGTGAACGCCCCCCCTGAGACACGGGAGACGGGGAGCCGTCATGCAAATACGCAGCATCCATGGGGAAGCAATCCATGTGCTTATCAAATTTAGCTCATTAGTGGAGGGACACAGTGTGCCCGCCTCGTCCCCAGACCACTTGCCGAGAGACTGCAATTATGTGGAACGTTCCCGTCCTGCAAAATAAACCGGACCGCTCCGGTTTCCCATCCATTCACGCTCTCAGTGTATAATAAGCAGCCGGCTGGTGAGTCAGAAGTGCTGACCAGAGAGGTGACTACAGTGTCAATGAGCTTCACCACTCGTGAATGTAGTCACCTGTCCTAGCTCTGTAACACATCTCTCCATCACCCCCCCTGAGAGGTTCCAGGTGCTAATTAGAAAAAAGCACTTCCTGGAGAAAACGCAGAAGGGCCTATACAGCTTCAGCTTGTTGCTAGCCGGTTGCTATAACGAATGGGAGAGTACTGGGAGGAACGAGGGATGGATAAAGGACACATGGAGGGTCAGTATGGCTGTGGATTAGAGACTGGGTGGTCGGCTTTGAGTGAGTACGCTGAGCAGTTGGGTAAGGGAACCATAGGGTTGGGTAGGGACGAAAATTAATGGGACTCTATGAGAAAAAAATAGAAACGGGCGAGTGCAAGTCAGGGCAACACTGAGTTTGGGCTCGGGGGTCTGCCCTGAGGAAGTGTATGTGAAACGGGGTCTGTTGGTCGAGCAGAAGTAGAGTAGATGAATGTACACTTCTCCATCCAGATTAATGGAGGACAAGCGTCCAGACTCTTCTCGGTCCTGGCCAGAGGCCAGAGACTTTGGCCTCTACTGTATTTGTACTAAAGAGGAAGCATGCTCTGACTCGAGGTAGCTTCGTAGGTTGCTCTCGTCTGGTAAATGCTGTATATGTGAATGACCAGAGATTCTCCACCAAACTTACAAAACCCGCTGAGCAAGCAGTCCTGGATTCCGGAAAACTCTACTGTGAAAACTCCCTAATTAGCCCACACACAACGGACCACTTAGCCCAGAAGTAGTCGATCACCCAAGAGTGTCCCATTTTTGCTAGCGCTGGAGCCTAGCGTAGCTAACAAACACCAGAAGTCAATAGCCACCCAAGCCTTTTCTCTGAATGCATCCCCAAAACGTCTCTCAAACTGCATCCAGGCAATGCTCTACTGGCTAGTCAAGTTAGCATGCTAACCAGCTAGCCATAGACCATCGAGAGTCATAATACCACTGTGTACCAGCAGAGGGGGTAGTGAATCACTGTAGCATAGAGTCAAATCAGTCGAAGAGGATGAAGTAGTACCAGAGAACCAGAGTTTTACCAGAGAACATACTCATGTTTAAGGGTCTCCTTGGTCACTTGTGCTGCCACCTTGCAGGGCATTCTGGGAATTTTCTTCTAGCACTCAGTTTGAAATGTGCTTCTGAAAAAAAAATCTCCGCTCGAAGGGCCATGTAGCCCTAACACTTCACCCTACCCCTCCATCTCAACAACAATCGGGACAACCCTACCCCTGAACGGCGGGGTAGGGGCAAGGGGTGAAATGGAATTGGGCCCAAGAGTCTAAGAAACTTGGGATCAAAGTAGCACTGAACGGAAACCATTCTTAATGCAATCTCCTGATTTCTTGGCCAGCTTCATTTCCTCAGCTGTCACACCAGCGCTGGCTGCATTAATGGAAACTGTCACCTGCGTCGAAACAGATGTAGAAGCTTGTTTGGGCCGTAGTGCAGCGTGGCCTGGCCTGGCGGTTTGAAGCGTAGTCCGTATTGATGATGTTGCCGGCCATAGACCCGAACTCAGCATGACCCTCATTAACATGCGTACTGGAGCTCTTTGGTCGTGGAGCTGCGCTGATTGAGATTTCGGAACACTTTTGAGAGATAAGAACTCTTCAAAGGGTTCAATTACTGAAATCAGCAACACGCCAGGAAAGATTTCACCCTCGGCCGGATCAAGGTTAATGACTTGCTCTTTATTTATTAAGGAAAGGCACGCTTGGTTTAGCTCATGTTTAACCCCGGTAGGGCGTCCTTATATACACGTTCGCTTGTGCTTGAGTTTCCCAGATCAGAAACTGAGATTGGACCCTTAGTGAGAGTTTTGGCATCCCGGTTTAAAAACCGAAATTAAAATCAAGTTCTACAGAGCACACGTACACCTTACTGCAGATACGGCCTGTTTGTTTATTAAATACATATACACATTATACAGGGGTTGGACAATGAAACTGAAACACCTGTCATTTTAGTGTGGGAGGTCTCATGGCTAAATGGGACCAGCCTGGTGGCCAATCTTCATTAATTGCACATTGCACCAGTAAGAGCAGAGTGTGAAGGTTCAGTTAGCAGGTAAGAGCACAGTTCTGCTCAAAATACTGCAATGCACACAGCATTATGGGACATACCAGAGTTCAAAAGAGGACACACTGTTGGTGCACGTCTTGCTGGCGCATCTGTGACCAAGACAGCAAGTCTTTGTGATGTATCAAGAGCCACGGTATCCAGGGTAATGTCAGCATACCACCAAGAAGGACGAACCTCCACCAGCATCACGTAGTGACCTGGCCACTATCCTGCAAGAAGAATGGCTTAAACTCCCTCTGACCACTGTGCAGGACGCAGTATATGTCATTCCCAAGACCAACTGACGCTGTATTGGCCGCAAAAGGAGGCCCTACACCATACTAATAAATGATTGTGGTCTAAAACCAGGTGTTTCAGTTTCATTGTCCAACCCCTGTATATATACAGTGTGTAACACCTACATGAGCATGAATAGCAGCTGTGATTGGATTGACCATGGACTTTTGAAAGAAACTAGCCTCAACATACTTTATTGTCCTTTCTAATGTAATCCTCTGAATTCTGCTATTCTCACGTGGTCTCAACTGTCTCAACTGGTCTCAATGTTGATACTCCAAGTACCCTCATCTTCACCCCCCTCCTACTCCTCCTTCAATTGCTCTCACCTTCATCCTTTCCCCTCCCACAGTTTCCAATGTATATAAGGTTCTCCCAAAATACCCCTAGTCAGACAAGACCGGACAAGACCGGACAAGACTGGACAAGACTGGACAAGACTGGACAAGACTGAACAAGACTAGACAAGACTGGACAAGACTAGACAAAATCGGACAAGACTAGACAAGACTAAACAAGACTAGACAAGACTGGACAAGACTAGACAAGACTGGACAAGACTAGACAAGATCGGACAAGACTAGACAAGACTAAACAAGACTAGACAAGACTGGACAAGACTACACAAGACTGGACAAGACTAGACAAGACTGGACAAGACTAGACAAGATCGGACAAGACTAGACAAGACTAAACAAGACTAGACAAGACTAGACAAGACTACACAAGACTGGACAAGACTAGACAAGACTAGACAAGACTGGACTAGACCAGACAAGACTGGACAAGACAAGACTGAACAGGACTGACAGCCTAAGCCTGGTGCCCGTGCATGATTCTTCATGCACGTGAATAAGACCAGATTAGTCGTGATCGACCGAGTTGTACCCATGCATCTCTGTACGTGTGAATAAACTAAACACAACGCTGAACCTCATCTCCAGTCTCCTGACTCCTGATTCTTCTTGTGACCCAAATTTCTAACAATTTGGTGCCATGACCCGGATGGCATGCTGAAACCTACTTGTCTCCTGACTCTTCTCGAAGACCCGAATTTCTAACACTTTGGCAAGTTTCTGGATGTAGCCATATCAATGTTCAGACACTCTTGCATCAAAGGATTGGTCAGTTGGGGCCAGATTTGGTGGATGCCTTCCCTGGCCTTTTACTAGTCG
Source organism: Prochilodus magdalenae (assembly GCA_024036415.1). NCBI lineage: Eukaryota > Metazoa > Chordata > Actinopteri > Characiformes > Prochilodontidae > Prochilodus > Prochilodus magdalenae. The sequence continues at coordinate 82,108 of JAMWET010002310.1, read as the reverse complement.
TTCTAGGGAGTCCAACAGAGTCCCAAGAAGGACTGAAATCTGGGGACTTTGCTGGATAGTCCAGGTGGCAATTTGGACTGGCCATGAATGCTGCTGACTGCTACTGAACTGTCGTCATGCCATCATGCCAGTCACATTTGCAGTCTTGTGAATGTGGGAATTGTTCCCTGGAACACAGGGATTGGAATGTTATGTTCCTCGGTAGGATGATGAGCAGCACCAGTCCACCAGTTCAGTGTAGACACTATGGTTCAAGGCTACCTTCACCTCAACCCATTTCCACATAATGAGAACAGTGCTAAGGATGGGGATCCAGTTGAGGATGAGTGTCAAGGACATCCAGTAAAGACGGTAGAAGAAGTAGCCCAGTGTTGCTTGGCTGGACGACACCTGGATAACAAGGTGCCCTATAGGTACTCTATATCACCAGGACGGCTAACTTATAAAGAACGGGGCTATGTAGTATATGACCATGCACATGGGCTCTCGGGAAGCAAGAGATCTCTCTGAGGCCACAATATGGTGGGTCAAACTGAGATCTATTCCCAGTAAACCGTGCATGATCCCACCAGATCTCCCAGACCTGGATGCATCAGACAATGGTACAGTTCTCTTAGCTCTAGCATCAGCAACCATGTGTGGTCTCCTTCTCCAGCCAGCATGAACACCATTTCTGGTCCGAGTTCAAGCCTCTCAGCGTGTCCTGACCCCACGACACCCTCACTTTTTATCAGCCATGAGCAGAAACCGACCATGGAACAGGGAAGTCCCAGGCAGAGCGCCCATTTTTCAATTTAGTTATCGCCAAGCGGTTTGGCGTACAGGACTATATGCAGGACAATAGCGGCTTTTCATCTTGTTCCGGACTCCAGGAACACACATAGTACTGAGTTCATTCATTCTGAATACAGGGGAGAGTATGCTCGCAGAGCGAGGAGCACATGGCTGGAACTCTGAAGCTAGCTGTTGCAGCGAGCTGGGGAGCCATGATAATTGGACTGCAGCAGGGAAACTGGATCCAAGAAACTTCGGATCAAAGTAGCGCTCAGCAAAACTCCTGAAAGTATCCCTTGTTCCAAAAAGCTAATATAGCTAACAATGGCTACATGCTAGTGGGAAGCAGTTAGCATCATTTGCACCAATGTTTCTTGGGACGGCTTGCCCAGTAGGGCTGTAAAAATAAGACTGTGATGCAACTACACTGCAACTACTGAGACTGCAGTGGTGTCATGCCAGACCCATGCCAGTCATGGAGTGACCCAGAATGGCAGCGGGTCAATTTAGGGATGAGTCTCCCGCTGGAGATGACCAACCAATCCGTGTGTGGAGGCACCAAGATGAACGGTTTGCTGTCACACGTCCAGAAGGCCTGGTGTCACTCCACCTCCACCCCTACCACACCATCTGCAGGAGCTGTGTGAGGATGTTCAAGCTGCATGGGATGGATTATCACAGGACACCATTAGGAACCTCTACAGCTCCATACCGAGACGTCTGGCATGTTGGGTTAGCAAACACGGCGGCCCGACTCCACCATACTGGGAGACAGACTTCTGTATGTGTAGCTCAATAAATATTGATCATATCAGTCTAAATGTATCATCAGTTATTGATCCTGGTAACCCTTATCTTCCTTCCCAACAGCACCGCACTCCCACACCTCCTCATGGGAGCAGCTGTTCTATTGATGACTATATTTTCTCCCTCTTTATGCAGTTGGCTCATTTCATATCTAATCTCCACGGTAACATCTGCTGAAATAGGAATAGCTTGTGTTTAATGTCTGTGTAAATTGGAAATTAAATAAGTGAAGGGTGGTCTCAGTGGTACAGTATGCTCTCATAGGAGGAACCTGAACGGTCGGCTTCCGATGAAAGTCGTTCGTCGTCAACACCTCAGAATGAGCCTGTGGGTTTTCGAGAGCCATCCCTGACTGAGACGCTCTTTACACATTTGATGTCTGGGGATGTCTGATTCAGTCATGCTAGGACAGAACCCTGAATTATAAAAGCTCTGTCTAGTGAAGTCATGCATCCCATTAATTCTCTGAACTGGAATTCTGGATTTGATGTTTTTTCGCCATGTGATGATATACGGTCTATATAATATCCCAGTGCAGTGTTGTATCCCTGAGGCTCATCGTTTTGACAGATTTTCATGTTCCATTAAAAACCCATCATGCATTATGCAAATGCATCCCACAACCATCGGGAGCATCGGAAAACGTTTCCAGCATTAAAAGAATAATTAGGATGTTCCGATGGTGTAAACCAGCATACCATGAGGGAGGTAATGAGCTTAAGCTGTGGTTGGTGTAGCTCAGTGGGTTACACCACTACTCAGGGTGCCACCTTCCACCATGTTGGAGAATGGGGTTTGAATCCCAGTCTGGGTGACTATGCTGAGCTACACCAATAAGAGTCCTTGGGCAAGACTCCTAACACTACACTGGCCTACCTGTAATCATTAACCTTGTAAGTTGCTCTGGATAAGAGCGTCAGGCAAATGCCGTAAATGTAAGCTGGGTCAAGAAAAACAAGACTGCTCAGTAGAATAAGCTGCCGGACCAGTTTGAGAGCCCAAATGGAGGACAAGTGGAAGAACCATGGATGGAGAACAGGTGGTAGAGTGCAGGGAAGGTCTCGTTCCATGTGTGGAAGAAAAGGCTTCAAAGCAGACTGGCTGAAAGGAGTGACTGCATGTGGGTGTGGCCAACGACCATAGTGTGAAGGAAGTAGCTGAATCTGCAGGTGTATGGAAGCAGCGTACGGTCATACGGGTCTACCAGCGGTGGCACAAATCCCAGTCTACCAGGAGTTCACCTCGGAATTGTGCCAGGGAAGGCATCTGGCCCAACTGTGCAATTCCTTGATGCAAGAGTGTCTGAACATTGATGTCGTCTGTATTTCCGGTATGATGACGACACCAGAGAATTAGCACTAGCGCGCTAAAATTAGCATAAAATGCTATATATTAAAAAAGTCACGAATTCCCCACTTTCAGTACATCAGTTGCTGCACAGCTTCAGTCCACTCCATCGTGTCAGCCTTCAGGAATGGCAGATATGGGCGACGTCTCCCGGTTTAATTTTGCTAAGCCAAGACCGCAGCATAGACAGATGCCCCATCACAGTATTCCCAGGAAAAGTGGGTGTTTATGACGTTTAGAGTGGCCCAGAAAAGCAGCGCTGAGTTCAGTGCGGAGGCATAGGTGGCGGCACGGTGCATATGGTGCAGCCATCTGTTCGGCAGAGTGCATCCTCACACTCCATGAAAGAGGAACTGCAGGCCATGCTTCGAATGACGCTTGCAGACAAAATGCGACCAGCCGTAGCCAGCTGAGCGATAGTCAGGAACCCTTCCGGGAAAGGAGAAGAGGGGGATGGTATGATACAGGGCTGTCCCTTGCAAGGCGCTAATTGGACGGGGAACTGGGATTCTGTTGACCTGTTGCATTTGAGTTTGTTGGTTTGTTGGTTGGTTGGTTGGTTTGTTCTCTGTTTACACATGTGAGCTTCCATATATGCTTTCCTGTTCCTCTAAATTCCTGGATAATTAAATGTTTAAGATGCACTACTGTAGAGAGTAAAGGAAGTCAGGCCTGTGATGGGAGCCAGACTGGCAGTTCAAGACACCAATTGGGCCCCTAATGCTAACCATACACTAGAAGACTCAGATTCTGAAAAGACATTTAACAGACTAAAGCCTGACACCGTCTCACATCTACAGACCAGTCACAGACGTTTAGTCTCAGGCTATGACTGGGAATCTCGCAGAGTCACTATTTACAAGACTGCAGCTACATTTTGAGATTATTTCCCATCATGCTCGTTGGTAGGCTAATGTAAACACTGTAGCCCCGTTTGGCAGTGTTTTAGCTAGTTAGCTTTAGCATAGCACAACTACCCTCCGTTACAAGATAGGATAACGTGAACATAGCTTTAAACCGTGGGTGATTTAGAACCGGGCTGTTTACTGCACATCTCTGTGCATTAATGAACTCCTGGATGTGTTTATGTTTGTGTCGTCTCGGAACTCGCGGTAACCTGGGATTTTCGAGGGCTTGAGCAAATTCTGTCCAGCTTTTCCACTCTGTCATGGTATAAAGGGGAAGATACGTCAAAGAGGCACTCATGTTCCCTCCACAGCTCCACCAGCCTCTCGTTTGGAGCTGAAAGAGCTCTCCTATTGGTTGTCGACAATGTCCACGTCACTATTTGCGTGAGCCAAGACCTACGACTTACGATAATATTAAACACGGTTGATTTTATCGGAACGCCAGGACGAGAAACAGACTGACTGAAAACTGCAGTCCTGACCACCTTACACTTAACGATCGAGATGACGCGAGCGCGACGCAACTCTAGCAAGACTCTTGTTCCGACTTTGGAAATTTGTCTGCGACAGTAAAATCGCTTGAAAATCGTTTAGTGTAAAGTCAGCATTAGACTGTAGCGTTTACCGATATATATCCCAAACATTACCTGGCTTCTCTGGAAACTAAACCCCTCCCACCACAAATACACGCCAGATTAATATGACTGAAGCTAGCAATGTTCAGCTGAACTTTACCGTTCGCTGGTAGGCTAAATGTAAACACTGTAACCCTGTTCAGCAGTGTAGCTAGCTAGCTAGCTAGTTAGCTTTAGCATAGCATACTTACCAGGGATTATAAGGGCTTCAGCAATTTCTGTCCACCATTTTCCTTTTCCACTCTGTCGGGGTAGAAATGGGAAGATACGTCAAAGGGGCACTCCTGGTTACTCCACAGCTCCACCAGTGTCCAGGAGAACCGCAGGTTCCGAGCCCTCGCCGGACTCCCCTCTATGTGGAATCACCGCCAGACGTTCCTGTACTTGGCTCGCGCCGTCCCGTTCTGAGCTGAAAGGAGCTCTCCTATTGGTTGTTGACAATGTCCATGTCAGTATTTGTGTGAGCCAAGACTCAAGACTTACGGTAATATTAAAAACGGTTGATTTTATCGGAACGCCCGGACGACTTAAACCTGCAATCCCAAACACCCGACCAGCAAGACTCTCATGATTTTGTTCCGACATTGGAAGTTGTCTTGAAAAGTCGTTTGGTGTGAGGTCAGCATAGGGTTGTGGGGTTTTGGCAAAAATGAATAGAAGTCTATGGGAGGAACCAGAGCTGAATAAATGACATATAGAGGAGTGCAGGTCAGTACGTTTGTGGATTAGAGTTTGGGCATCTACCCTGAGTAAGTACATGCAGTTTGGTGGCAGTAGGTTAAAGGAAGCAAGAGGGTTTAAATGGGGGTGAAAATGAATGGGACTCTATGGAGGAGAAACTAGGGTGGGGGACAAAAGACAAACAGACAGGTGTGCGTCGGTCCAACATAGAATTTGTGTTTGGGGGTCAGTCCTGACATGGTGTCTGTTGGTCAAGCAGAAGTACAGTATATAGGGTTCCACTTTTCCAGTCCATTCAATCATAATGGGAAACAATTGGGAATTCAATGGATCAAAAAGCTGACAAGCACACCATTCCCGACCAGACAGAACGTTCCGGAGTTGGACTTTGTTTATATCTCAAAAAACATATGGACGAGTTAGCGGACAGACAATGTGTACCACCAAGATGAGGGGTCAGTGGTCATAAATGAAGGGTGGTCTCTGACTTCTGCTCAGTGCTGCATATAGTTAAAGGGGCTTCCATGATTCTAATCTTACCAATCAGCCTTTTTGGGTTGGGTGGGCTCCGAGTGCTTGTAGATCAGCCCCCAGTGAATGACGCAGGGAGAAACATGCTAAGGGGTTTTGACGAAGCTAACGTTCCTTCACTGTTATACGCTTCATTTACATCTCAATGAGAAGTGCTGCTTCACCGTTAATCATGTCCGCCACCCATACGTCCAGGAAAACGGCCGTCCGGCATAGTTATCTTCCGATAAAACAGCAGCAATGTCATCAAACATGGACCCACGGTGACCCCGCCTACAAGTCACCCAGGCAGGTCCATCTCTTTTAGTTTAACGCAGGCCTACACCACCAGATCTCTCCGGCAGGACGGGCTTTATTAGCTTTCACCGTAATGAAGTAGTGACTAGTGCCTAATGGAAACTCTTAATCACGCTGAGGTCTCTTTAATTTCAGACGCAAGGCTATTGATCACTGCTATGCAAATGCAGCTCTGTGGAAATGTTTTCAAAGCCTCGAGGGCCATTAGAGACATTAACCCTTAGAGGACCACAGCTGGTTTAATATACACCTAATTTATCGAATTAAGCAAGAAATTGCTGTGGGGTGCACGATATATCGGCCACTGATGTATCGTTTATTGATAAAAGTGAAAATATTAACATTATTGGACCCAAAATTGGACTTACTGATAATTACTCACCTAAGAACATAGGCTCACCAGACCCAAAATGATTCACCTTGGGGGGTTTATGGTGGTAGTAACTTCAGGCGCCTGCAGATGGCGCTGTAGGAGGATTATTAGGGCTAGAAATACCTGCGGGATGTGAGTGACGGATCCATAGATTGGGAAGAGGTGGTACAGTGCAGGGAAGGTCTCGTTTCATGTGTGGAAAATGGCTCCAGAGCAGATGTTAATGATTGGCTAAAAGGAGTGACTGCATGTGGGCGTGGCCAAAGACCATAGTGTGAAGCAAGTAGCTGAATCTGCAGGTCTATGGAAGCAGCGTACGGTCATACGGGTCTACCAGCAGTGGGAAAATCCCAGTCTACAGGGAATTCTCCTTGGGTGTCTGAACTTTGATGTGGCCTCCTTCCAGAAACTTGTGGAGGCTGTTGAGCTGAGCTGATTGAACATGCTCCTTTGGTTCCGGTCATATATCATACCTGCATAAAGCTGTCTGTTAGCTCACGGATGTCCTCAGAGCACAGAGTCAGGCATCCACTGTCTCAGACAAAACAGACCAAACAAAACAGCTTCAGACAAAACAGCTCCTCTCTCAGCCATCGCACCATCAGGCTGAGCTAAACGATGACAGATCTCACAGCACTGGCCGCTGACGTGCTCAGTTTAACTCTTTATTAGTTGAGTCAGAGCTCTTGCTGTGTGCTAGCGAGTCTGAAGCCTCAGTTAGAGCGGTCAGCCTGTTCCATGGTGTCCGTTTCCCGCAGTCTGACTGACAGAGTGCTCTAAACTGAGACGATGCTACGCGCCTGCAGAGTGGACTAGCTAAGTGGCGCTAAGTGGGGGCCGTTGGAGAGGCCTTTATTAGTTTTGCAGCCAATTTGATGATTAACAACGACAGCTTTTACTGAATGGAGACAGGGATTAGGCTTTATCTCACACGGCGCCACAGTGTTTGCTCCAGTCCCGTTCAGTTCAGTGTTGGGGTCTGTCTCGAAATCACCAGAGGAAAAGAGCTGCTATTGCTAAATAGATGTGGTCCGCTGAAGATATGGAGCCCTCGCCACTGATACTCCTGGAAGCATCAGCAGGTAAATATCAACTATGTGGAAGGAGGAGTCCTGTGGTCGTGGAAACGATGTCAATCTGTTTCAGAAGGGTCAAATTACTGGCGACAATCAGAGAAGGTATCTAAGGAGATGCTGAAACTACTGAATCGGGTTGAGAACTGTCCAACGCGTTACTCAAAAGTGGAAGGACGGTGAGGAAGAAATGTGGTTGGGATAAAATCTTGAATGATGGTGATACGTTTGGTGAAATCAGATGGTGGAGAGACAGCAGTAGAACTCAGGGAGATGTTTAATAGTGAGAGGAAGAGCATCTCCACGCGCATAGTGCGGAGGGAGCTCAAGGGATCGGGACTAAACAGCTGTGTGGCCTTAAGAAAACCACTTGTCAATGAGGCTAACCGGCAAACACAGCTTCAGTCTGCTAGGGAGCATAAAGACTGGACTCTGGAGCGATGGAAGAAGGTCATGTGGTCTGATGAGTCCAGATTCACCCTGTCCCAGAGCGATGGGGCATCAGGGTTAGAAGGGAGGCAGCTGAAGTGATGCTCCCATCAGGCCTAGTGCCTCCCCTACAAGCCTGCGTGTGCAGTACTATGATCCAGGGTTACTGCAGTTGGTCAGGTCCAGGTTCAGCAACTGACTACCTGAACACACCGAACCACCTGGTTATTCCATCAATGGATTTCTTCTTCCATGATGGCACGGCCATATTCCAGGATGGCAATGCCAGGATTGTGAGAGAGTGGTTCAGGGAGCATGAGACGTCATTTCTACACATGGATTGGCCACCACTGAGTCCAGACCCGAACCCTCATGCTGTTGTGTTGGTGGCATCTGTTGAGCGAAGTCTGCCTCAGAGAAGAGATCAAATGCTATCCGAGCTTTGGGAAGAGTTGGAGAGGGGTCGCACCGTAGGGCTCCGGGAAGCCAGATGGTCTTACTGGCATACGGCACTCCATAGTGAACATGTGGATACTATCATAGCACGCTGTTGGTGGCAGTGGATGAAGGCACGCACCGGGGAGCTACATTACCAAGGAGAGGTAGAACCGACTGACTGTGCCGCATGCACGGAGTGACCCGGCACCCATGATCACAGGCATTCAGCGATTAGTGATGCCCTCTATGAGTCACTGTGTTAGTGCCAGGACCAGTTAGGGGCAGACGGCTGCACAACGCAGCACTGTTACGACGACTGTCCTTAACACCAAGTCAACGTCACCAAAGTCGGCATTGGGGACATACCAGGCGGTCACGGGGTGACTCAGAATGGCAGCAGTGACGAGTCCCGCTTTTGCGAGTTTGTTTACAGACCCTCAACATGTGGTGGTAGGGTGGGAGACTGGGGTGGGGGGTTTCCAAGGACTTGGGTTGGTGTTCTCGGTGGATTCCGTTTATCTTCAGAAGGCTTGTAAGTGCAGTAGGACTGAGGGACTTTGAGGCGATTGGTGGGTGGGGAGATGAGGTCGGGGGACAATGTGGGACCTCAGTCAATGAAAACGGAAGCTGATTATGGGATGTATATGGTGCATAATTGGAACTAAAACCCGGTTCTTTTAAAAATCCATTACTGACGAGCTTAAATGTTCATTCATGTCAATGTTTATTAGCACGGCAGCTCGTTACAACACAAAGAAGTGGAGAACAGGCTGAATACAAAGAGCCGACAATGAGCTGAAATTTGCAGACGCATAATTCCCAAATAATTATGATCATTCGTTTGGCTTTATGCCCCGTTTCAAAACACAAAGCATCACGTTTTTTCCTGCACTTAAAAAAACAAAACGACAAAAACAAACCCAACAAAATGTCAAAGCCCAGAAGCACAGCAACATAAACGCCATAATTCACCACTGATTTACATATTCAAGGCAATTTCCAAAACACGGCAAACTTCACAACACCGGATGATCAGCACTTGACTCTTCGTGAGGTTGCACTAACACTGGAGGGACGAAAAGCACTTGTACGAACTATCACTCAAAATTTAAGAGAACGCGTTGGCGTTCGCCGACGTAAGGGTTGATCTATAAACATAAACTGCAGACATCCGCAATGTGTGACCACCCTCAAAACAGGACGCGGAAAAAAGGACACTTGATGTGCTGAGAAAAGAACCTTAACGCTAAAACATGCACCCCTCACACAAAGGTTAAAAAAGCACTTAAGACATTCGAGAAAAGAAAACAACAAGAAAAAAAAGGAAGGAGGCTCACAGGCGTCTGAAACACCGAGTGCTGAACGTCTGAAGTGAACATTCACAGACTAGTGTTAGTGGCACCACTAATGCAGCCATGGAACTGTGAAAAGGCATCGGCTGTGTGAGGAACGAGAGAGCAGGAGCTTGGGTACGGCCATAACACAGGTAACTCACAAAGCGGGAGCACTGTAGGGAATTTGGAGTGGTCCTCTCTAAGCGGTTAGTATGCTCTTAACGCAGTGTCACTAACGCAGTGTCACTAACGCAGTAACAACATATCAGTGATGTAGCAGCAGTGAAGCATCTAAATAGGGTGGAGGTCTTAAGGGTGTGCAGGAAGTACATGTGGTATTGATGTGTTCAGTTCAGTAGTCTTAATATGTTGCTTCCATTCAGCAAGACGTAACCTTAACCCTAATCCTAACCTCAACCCACCTCTAATCATTCCCTAAAACCCAACCTTAACCCTGATCTTAACCCTAACCTCAACCCACCTCTAATCATTCCCTAAAACCCAACCTTAACCCTGATCTTAACCCTAACCTCAACCCAACCCTAATCATTCCCTAAAACCCAACCTTAACCCTGATCTTAACCCCCCTCTAACCTTTCCTAACCCAAACCCTAATCATCTTAACCCTAAAACCCAACCTTAACCCTGATCTTAACCCTAATCTCAACCCAACCCTGATCACCCCCTAAATCCCAATCTTAACCCTGATCTTAACCCTAACCTCAACCCAACCCTAATCATTCCCTAAAACCCAACCTTAACCCTGATCTTAACCCTAACCTCAACCCACCTCTAATCATTCCCTAAAACCCAACCTTAACCCTGATCTTAACCCTAACCTCAACCCAACCCTAATTATTCCCTAAAACCCAACCTTAACCCTGATCTCAACCCCCCTCTAATTATTCCCTAAAACACAACCTTAACCTGATTCTAACCCTAACCTCAACCCAACCCTAATTATTACTTACACCCAAAATGTAATCCTAGCCCTAACTACAACCCAATCCGAACCCTAACATTACCTAAACCCAAAACCTAATCCTAACCCTAACTTCATCTCAACCCTAACAATAACCTAAACCAACACACCCATAACCCTAAAACCAACCCTATCTTAAATATAACCTCAATTCAAAATCTAATCCTAACCATAACCTCAACCCAGAACCTAATCCTAACCATAACCTCAACCCAGAAGCTAATCCTAACCATAACCTCAACCCAAAACCTAATACCAATCCTAACCACACTCCAACCCTAACCATAACCTAAACCCATAAACTAATCCTAGCCTCAACCCAACACAACCTTAACCTCAACCAAACCATAACCTCAACCCAGAATCTAATCCTTATTTTAACCTCAACCCAAAACCTAATCCTAACCCTAACCAATGTTAATCCAGTTAATCCCAAGGTACAGGATGGTGTCAGTATCAGTAGTCTGCACAAGCTGGTTGAGGATGTCGAGATGGTCTGTATTATACCTGTTACATGTTCAGTGGTTTCTCAGGTGAACATATACAGATATGAACTTACATCTCTAAATAAAGTGATAAACCTGGATTAGCAGATTATTAATACCTGGATTAGCAGATTATTAATACCTGGATTAGCAGATTATTAATACCTGGATTAGCAGATTATTAATAAACCGTATTTACACAGTAATAATATCTCTCTTAATGAGCGACTGAATGTACTTATTCAGATGTTCCATTGACTTTGATATGTATCGATATGTTGTTGTTATGTTACTGTTGAGTCTGCTGAGCACGTAGTAACCCAAATGAAAGAGAAATGGAAAAACCTAATCCAGGATCAGTAAACACGTGACCTGGGGCGACCCCGGCCATCTGCGCTAACGTGTCAAAAGAGCAACTGACCAGAGGACTGCCCATGTCCTCTAGGAGAGGAGGTCCAGAGCTGCCTGTGGCTTTGTGCTAGCGGGCTATAGTCCAAAGCTTCAATTAGTGCAGTCCGCCAGTTCCTCAGCCTGACCGTCTCGGTGGTCGCTCCCTGTCCTGCAGTGTGACCGACGCAGTTCCTTAGCTGAGACAGTGCTGTGCGCCTGCACAATGGATTAGCAATGAGCGAAGGCTGCTGGAGAACGGCACAATCACAAAAGCTGTACGCTACGCGGAAGCGCCGGCTACAAACCCACACGCTGCGATCGAGGCCACCTGGGGACGAAAGCCGCAGGGAGGCCCCCGGGCGGTGCATTGTCTGCTGGTTAACAAGGTCCTACAGCACTGGGCTACAGTAGCTGAACAATTAGCCTCCCCGTTTGACAAGAGACGGCACCTCGTCCTAGCAGGCCCGGCGGGATACAGCCAGATTAGGGTTTTTTAGGCAGATAAGGCCTAAAGAAGCGGGGTAAAGGCGGAGGGGGAGTCTACGTCAGCTACAACTTCATACAGGCACAGAAAGTCTTCATTAAAAACACAAAGAGAGAAACTTCACCGGGAGCTGTCTGTATACAGCACGGTGCACCAGCCGCTTGCAAAGGAAGTGACTTCCATCTACAGTACATATGGCAAACGTCTTCATGGCGCTGAGGTTCCCACTAGCTAGCTGTGGCAGAGCTTCAGTGAGACGCTGTGGTCGTTTGAGTTTAGGCCATCTTACAAATGCCTGCATTTGCCTTCCGCTGTGGGCGTAGCTTGATGTAGCTCAGCGGCTAACACCACTACCCACCAGGGAGCCACCCCCACATGTGGGAGACAGGGGTTCGAATCCCAGCCTGGGTGACTACGCTGTGCTGTAATGAGAGTCCTTGGGCAAGACTCCTAACACTACACTGGCCTCCCTGTAATATGATTAACCTTGTAGTCGCTCTGGATAAGAGCGCTAGCTAAATGTTCACAGTAAAGATAGGTTATGATGCTAACGCTAACAATAGTAAGACGCAAATGTTGGGCTAACACTTGGTCCCGGTTCAGAGGGCCAGTTCTGCCTACAGTAACTGATTACAATATGGGTGGTCTTCGTGAGAAAGGCTACGAGTGGTAGGGCTGAGGTGGGTAGCGTAAGGACCAGGTTGCTCTTGCTGGCTGCTTGTTTCACTGCACCTATCGAGTTCTACTAGTTAGCAAGTCGGGTAGCAGGAAAACCCGGCACGTAGCAACAGGAGCTACTCAAGGACTGGGTTCATGCAAGGCGTTGACTCCAGCACACCCAAGGTAAACCCAGACCCATCTCGGCTAGATGAATGCAGGTGCTCAAAGGTTTATCGGACTCATGGAAGGTAACCCGTGCCTCCTGTTATACTCCGTCAGGGTTGTTGTCTCCAACACCGTGTCCTTCCTGTAAATGACATCATCTCTTGTCCAGTCCCACAGATAGAAGAGAACGAAAGACAAGGTCTTTCCAATGGTGGACCCTTGATTGTCCTGCCGAGAAAAGGATGTCCTTGCGAGACCCCACCGGTGGCAAGGCGTCAGTGAGCGACTGTCTCTTCAGAGAGAGCGGTATTCGGTATGTACATGGTTTGTGTTGGTCGTCCTGGCCGGTGCATAGCTACAGACTGGTGCATTAACACAGGGACTGTGTTGGCCCAACAGGCCTCAGTGTTTGGGGCTTCCCGGCGTCCTCCACTGGTCATAACAGCGGCCAATCTGGGTAACGGAACTTGATGGGGCGGGTCTTGGCCCACTTAGCGAAAACAGCCTTCTCCGTTATGAAGCGGTGGCCACCGTAGGGGGCGCTCTCGTGCAGGAGGTACTCGGCACACTCGTCTCGACTGCCGGATTCGTAGTAGTGGTAGGGCACCTTCCTGTAGCCTTCGGACCTGGTGAAGGGGAGAGGGGAGGGTTGCCAGGGAGGAAGAGAGAAAGAAGAAGGTTTTTAGACGAGTACTTTTAAAGGAATGCTCAGCCTTACACAACTGTCCACAGCCGAGACATGCTTGGGGTCCAGACTTTGCTCCTTTTGATTAGCATTGGAGCTATTAGGTTAATGATGCTAACAAACAATGGAAGCCAATAGTCACCGAAATCCTTTCTGTAAAGTGTCCACAACATGTGTGACCAGGTCGTCATTAAGGTTGTGTAGACTCATCAAATGATGTCAATCAAACTGATCTAATTCCGTCTTTCAAACTGCAAAGGAATTACATCACTCCAGTGCTACCATGCTAATAAGCTAGCCCTTTATTATCCCACATGGGGAAGTTTGCATCATTACAGCAGAATAGCAGCAGAACAGATACAGAACACAAGGCAGACTAAAGTACCAGTTATAAAATTAGACATTACAGAAAATAAATACCAGCTATATTGTCAGGTAATAAAATATAGAAGCTATTTTCATGTTATCACACAGATATTGAAAGATATTGCAGTTATGAGCTACACAAATACTGATAAGCTTGGCATCTCACGACTCATACACTCTGACTCCCTATACCAACATCAGAGTCAAGGGATGTTGGCCGTCAGTATACGGTCTATACAGGTGGTATACAGGTGGTATACAAGTGATGTACAGGTGAATGATATACAGGTGACATACAGATGATATACAGGTAACATACAGGTGACATACAGATGGTATACAGGTGATTGATATACAGCTGACATACAGGTGGTATACAGGTGATGTACAGGTGACGTACAGGTGGTATACAGGTGATATACAGGTGATGTACAGGTGGCATACAAGAAAAATACAGGTGACATACAGATGGTGTACAGGTGACATACAGATGGTATACAGGTAACATACAGGTGACATACAGATGGTATACAGGTGATTGATATACAGGTGACATACAGGTGGTATACAGGTGATGTACAGGTGACGTACAGGTGGTATACAGGTGATGTACAGGTGATATACAGGTGATGTACAGGTGGCATACAGGAAAAATACAGGAAAAATACAGATGGTGTACAGGTGACATACAGATGGTATACAGGTGATGTACAGATGATATACAGGTGATATACAGGTGACATACAGATGGTATACAGGTGATATACAGGTGACATACAGATGGTGTACAGGTGACAAACAGATGGTATACAGGTGATGTACAGGTGATATACTGGTGATATACAGGTGATGTAAAGGTGACATACAGATGGTATACAGGTGATGTACAGGTGATATACAGCTGATGTACAGGTGGCATACAGGTGATATACAGGTGACATACAGATGGTATACAGGTGATGTACAGGTGATATACAGGTGATATACAGGTGATGTACAGCTGGTATACAGGTGACATACAGCTGGTATACAGGTGACATACAGCTGGTATACAGGTGATGTAAAGGTGACATACAGATGGTATACAGGTGATGTACAGGTGATATACAGCTGATGTACAGGTGGCATACAGGTGATATACAGGTGACATACAGGTGACATACAGCTGGTATACAGGTGACATACAGCTGGTATACAGGTGACATACAGCTGGTATACAGGTGACATACAGGTTACATACAGCTGGTATACAGGTGGTATAGAGCTGGTATACAGGTGACATACAGGTGGTATACAGGTGACATACAGGTGGTATACAGGTGATGAGGTGCTCCAGCAAATATTGCGCAATAGTTCAGTCACATTGTATATATAGACAGATACGGGTCCATATAGTGTCTACAGTAGTGAGCGTCTGATGCTCTGCTTGGAGAGGTGCAGGTAGAACAGAGCTGCGGTATCTCTCCTTAACGCACCGCAGGTGGAGGAGCCTGTCACTGAAGGGGGCTGGTGAGAGCTCTGACAGTCTCTTGTAGCACGTGAGCGGTGTTCCTCTTTATGGATGCCAGTTTGGCCAACATCCTCCACTCCTCTCCACTACCTCCACTGGGTCCAATGCACATCCCAGAACAGATCAGATTGCCTTCCTGATCAGCTTGATCTCCAAAACACTTATAGAAATAATGACCATCATTCAGAAGGCAACTCCCTGACTTTCCTGTGACTTTTCCCAGACTTTCCCTGGCTAAAACGCTGAAGTTCCCTGACCTTTAATTATCGGAATAACCGGCTGCTCTTTGCTGACCAGGGTGTTTTAAGCCCATCAATCTGTGAGCTTAAAGCAAAGCTACAAACTTTGAGTTCCAGGGGACCCTGGTCACTTTGCATCCAGGTCTTCGTTAAGATTGTGTGGGCGGCGCTGATGCTCTCTCTTCCTTAGCATGGGGCGAGAGTGTCCACACGTGTGCGGTACTTCTCATATTCCCAACCACAAAGTCGGCTATCCGGGTGCTGCAGGAGTGCTCAGTGGTGTACAGTAACTCAGTAAGTGTCTCTGTACCACCAATCAGGACCCAGCGGTCACTGTTTTGAGCTCGTGCTGACTTGTTGGACAGAGCTTGGTTCCAGCTAATGGAACCGGTTCTCCTTCAGGGTTCTGTGCTGATGATGATGTGAATAGACGTCAGTGTCAGACTAATGAATGAGCTCACAGATCACAGATCTTCTCCAGATCAGCTCAAGGCTAGACAGGGCTGGTCTGGGCTGTCGCCAGAGCTCTCCAATCTTCACGGAGCTGAGCTTGAGCTCCCTCCAAAGATCTTCTATGGCAATGGTAAAGAGTCTGCTGTTCGAGCCCTTCGCGTTCTTAAGTACAGCTGTCTCGAACCACTGGCTAGGACACTCCAGAACCCTGATATGGGCTTCTTAAACGCAGAGCCACTCCTAATGGTTTAGATCTTGGATGTGTAAGCTTTGTGGTGTTGCATTGTCATGTTGGAAGAGTGCCGTTATATACAGCCACTGTGTTACCCATCGTTTGCAATTACAGCTCTAACTGTGGGTCAGCAGGGATTTTTTGGCCCATTCCTCCAACAGATCTCCTCAGATCAGCAGGTGTCCCGCTGAGAAACACGGAGTTTGAGCTCCCTCCAAAGATCTTCTATAGGGTTTAGGTCTGGAGACTGGCTAGGCCACTCCAGAACCCTGATATGCTTCTTACAGAGCCACTCCTTGGTTATCTTGGCTGTGTGCTTTGGGTCATTGTCATGTTGGAAGACCCAGCCACGACCCATCTTCAAGGCTCTAACTGAGGGAAGGAGGTTGTTCCCCAAAATCTCGCAATACACGGCCCCGGGCATCCTCTCCTTAATACAGTGCACTCGTCCTGTCCCATGTGCAGAAAAACACTTATTAAAAAATCATACATTGTGATTTGCATGATTATTTTTTTTAAATCGTGTCTCTCACAGTGGACATGCACCTAAGATGAAAATTTCAGACCCCTTCATGATTTCTAAGTGGGAGAACATGCCAAGTCGCAGGGTGTTCAAATACTTATCTTCCTCACTGTATATCTGTGTATTAATCTCTAGGTATCAGCACTGGCCCCTTGTTCGGGCAGTGCCTGAGCTCATGGTGAGTTCTAGGCTCTAGCCTTCCTGTACTAGCTGGAATATTATCCAACGGAGCACTAAGCACGGTTGTAAGTAGCTCTGGATAAGAGCGTCTGCTAAATGCCTTCAATGTAAATGAACATCAAAGCTGTCTCGAGTCATTGACTACCTCTGGGGTACGGTAAATAGATGGCAACTACATATACAGCACCTAGCCGACGCCCTTATCCAGAGCGACTTACAAGGCTAATCATATTACAGGGAGGCCAGTGTAGTGTTAGGAGTCTTGCCCAAGGACTCTTATTGGTGTAGCCCAGCATAGTCACCCAGACTGGGATTCGAACCCCCATCTCCCAGATGGTGTGGTAGCTCCCTGGTGGGTAGTGGTGTTATCCGCTGAGCCACACCAACCACTACTTGGAACACATACTGGTTTACCTTACCCTAGTTTTTGGGATGAAAGCATGTAGCCACCATTTAAGCCCCCCCATTTAAGCCCCCCCATCCTGGACCAGCGAAGTCAAACGGTCGACAATATTTTCACCGGGGCCAATACGCCACGTCCTGCAATGCTACCGATGAATTCAATTTCAGTCCCTTCCCGCCTCCTGCAGCACCTGTTGAATTTCAATTACGGGCAAACCATTGGGGTCAATTGCTACAATGGCTCAGCACATCATGCTAAAACAGACACTTTCCTGCTGCACCGCCTTGCATGGAAACGACTCTGTTGTGGCCGCTGCTCCCCCGCTGCGCTCCGGTCTACGCCTCAGGCTGAGATTTGCCATAAAGCGTAATGGTCCATTGTTTTGGAGCAGGAGCAGAATGCATAATGGACGCTAATAGCCGAGAGGATAATGGCTACTTACGAACATACTAATCACGCCATCCCGTGCTTTGCTTATCGGGGATATTTACAACTTCAGATTTTTACAAATTACAACCAGCGCAGGGACTGTTTTGGGGATTGCAAATTGAGGGCACTGGAGGGCATTTTTCCGCGGCTAACTAATGCCTGCAACGGCTTCAGGTGAAGTACGGGACGCTCCGTGGATGAACCCGACTCATTAAGGCATGGGTAAGTAGGCAGTGCACTATGTTGATACTCTATCTCTAACTAAAGGCTATATAATGGGCCCCGAGATTTGAAGTTTGAGGTCTTTGATGTTCAAAGGCTGGAGAGTAAACAGATGCATGCACAGGAGGAGAACGAGACCAGTAGACCGATAAAACAAGGATGGTCAACCAGGGAAAACATTAAGAGCACATTATGGGCAAAATATGCTGAAAAGCTAGATCTCCCTGGCTTTGCTCGGAATTAGTGCTCATTACTGCCTCATTACTTTCCCTGATGAAGTCGTCTGATCCTCCGTGGGACTGGGCTGACATCCCAATTAAACGGCGAGAAGCCGGGCTGGAAATGTCAGCACTGTGGGGTGTCTGGGTCTAAAGCTAGCCCTGTAACTGGGAAGGTTGGAGGTTTCCTTTGTAATAGCCTCAGATCTGGTCTACAAGTCAGCAAGGTTGGGCTGTATGTTGGACTTAGCCAAGGTAAGTTTGGTTCCTGAGGCGTAAAAGGACAGGCCTCCAGCTGGCTGCCGCTAAGGATGAGCTCAACCTGGATAATAAACCTACCTACCAGCATGTAACACCTCCACCAACACCGGTAACAGCTGGGATTGGGCGTGGACCGAACAAGTTTCTGGATGTAGCCCACATCAATCTTCAAAGACTCTCTTGCTCCATCAAAGAATTGCAGAGTTGGGCCAGATTTGGTGGACGCCTTCCCTGGCACATTCCCTGTAGACTGGGATTTTCCCACTGCTGGTAGACCCGTATGACCGTACCCTGCTTCCATACACCTGCAGATTCAGCTACTTCCTTCACACTATGGTCTTTGGCCACGCCCACATGCAGACTTCTTTTAGCCAATCATTAACATCTGCTCCGGAGCATTTTCCACACATGGAATAAGACATTCCCTGCACTGTAGCACCTCTTCCCAATCTATGGATCCCGTCACTCACACCCCGTAGGTGTTTATAGACCCATCATCCTTCAGGAGCCTGAACTTACTACCACCTTAAACGTGCAAGCTGCCTCGTTTTTTGTCCGTTGAGCTTACGCCTCTGTCCTCTTTTTGGCGTGCCGTGGCGTGCCAAGTTTCCACCTCCCCTTTAATGCAATGCTACCAAGGGTGGGGTACGGTGGCCGAGAAAGCCCAACACACTGCAAGTTAAAAACGTTCTGCAGAGTCTCAAAACACAAGCAGCAAAATGACACGACTTGGACAGCATTAGCCAAACGCGCTGCAAGATCTGAAAACACAAGCATCAGAATGAGACCGCTGGCAAACCAATAACCCAACAAGCTGCAAAGTCTCCAACGTGCAGCAAACACTGACAACACATGCAGCTTCCAAACACACATGCAGAAAGCCTCAACACACAACGGAAGTGTTTCCGGAGGACACTGAAAGAGGACGGACCCGGTCGAGAGCGGGCTGCGTGGACCTGGACGTAGAGCCGAGGCGGCCCCAGTTCCAGCAAAAGCTTTATCTGTTCATTAATGAATATTCAGGCGGGCTATTGGCCCGGTTCATGTTTTACTCAGCCCGCTCTCGAATGGGTCCGTCCTCTTTCAGTGTCCCCCGGAAACACTTCCGTTGTGTCTCGAGGCTTTCTGCATGTGTGTTGGAAGCTGCATGTGTTTTCAGTGTTTGCTGCGCGTTTGAGACTTTGCAGCGCGGTCGGTTGATGGTTTGCAAGAGCTCTCATTTTGCTGCTTGTGTTTTGAGACTTTGCAGCGTGTTTTGTACTCGCAGTGCGTTGGGCTTTCTCGGCCACCGTACTTCACCCTTGGTAGCATTGCATATAAAGGGAGGTGGAGACTTGGCACGGCACGCCAAAAAGAGGGCGTAAACTCAATGGACAAAAAACGAGGCAGCTTGCACGTTTAAGGTGGTAGTCAGTTCAGGCTCCTGAAGGATGATGGGTCTATAAAAAAAACTGCGGTGTGAGTGACGGGATCCATAGATTGGAAAGAGGTGCTACAGTGCAGGGAATGTCTCGTTCCATGTGCAGCGGGTTCGGTTAACGGTTTGCCAGCGGTCTCATTCTGATGCTTGGTTTTTCAGATCCTGCAGTGCGTTTGGCTAATGTTGCCCAAGTCGTGTCATTTTGCTGCTTGTGTTTTGAGACTCTGCAGCGCGTTGGGCTTTCTCGGCCACCGTAGTGAAGGCTAGTAGGTGGTTCCTCTGAGACACATGAATTCAGTCACCACGTCTTATTCAACTTCACTGAACACCTCAGCAAGGCTGAATGCTAACGGCTAATTCTGCTACATCACCCAAAATCTAATTAACATGTGGGGCATGGAGGGAGCAGACCCAAACGGAAACACTGGGATACAGCCTCCCCCTTCCCATCACCCTGGGCTTGTGGAACTGGAGACGTGTACCTGAGACTTTGGAGTCCCAATGTGAAAGAGGCCTGCTAACTCTAAGGTTAGAGGGTTAGGAGCTGTCTCATTGAAAAGCCCAGGCCCAGCTCTACAAAGCCTAGAGGTTTGGACTGACTCTCGGTGAGTAACCGAATAAATGGAGGCATTATTAAGGTCAGAGGTCAACCACGTTTGGTAGAAAGGTTGTACGAGTCCCAAAAGTGGTCCATTGGTAGTGCTCATCAACAACTTGGTGGTTCCAGGTTCCAGGTTGCCTTTCCAGACTCCGAAGTCTTGAGTACATATCTCCAGTTCCATGACCCTAGTGAAAGGGTAGGCCCACTACTGAGAAAGGCTAATGTTGTCCAGCGCCAGTATGCACTGGCTTGGTTAACCGTCCACTCCTGTACATGATATTACGTTCCACAAGAACTTGTGGTGGGTCCCGCGAGTCTCGCAGAAGACCCACAGGCATGGAAGTTCTAATTAAACCACCCGTGGAACCAGAGAACCAGAGGTTAAACCTGGAAAGGGGGGACCAAGACATTTGGAACTCCATAGTTTAGTGGTGTCCAATCTTATCCAAGCAAAGGAAGCTTGTACCAACACCAAGCTTGAGAGTTTGAGTCTATCAGGCTCCACTGCAGGTTAAGGAAGCTCCACTATGGAGGGTTTTAAGGTGGACTGTATAATTCCATGACTGCTAGTCAATAGTTTGGTGTCTTCGTTTTTATTCTTTAAGGAGCTTTAAGGGAACCTTCTATGAGAAGTCATGTCTAAACTTTTGACTGGTACTATATGTTTTGACAGGCCTGGATAAATCATGGGTTGTTGAAATGAGAACTAGTTGCCATATCCTCTCCAGAGAACACACTTTACTACACCTTTAATTAAACCTTCTGTTTATCGTCGCTGTCCAAAGAAAAATCTCCATTTTTGTTGGTTTTTACTTTTATGCCTCATTTGATCACATGAGCTGCTGTTTACACTGTGTCCAACTTTTATAAAGGTTGGCCCAATAGAAATGGCTCCAAACTGCTCGGAAAGACGTCTGGTTCAATTGACTCCCATTCAAACTATAGGTGGTTTTTGGCCTCTCCTGTAAAGTTACCATTTTGGAGATGCGATATTTATATTTATGATTTTTGCCCATAAATGGCCATCAAACCTGCAAACATTGCCACATGTAAGCATGCTTCCTGTAGAGGGACCCAACACGTAAGCTGACCAGGGGTGACTCGAGTGTTGGGTCCCTCTACAGGAACCACCTGACTCTACAGCCAGCACACTTACTTGCAGTAGGTCTCGTTGATCATTCCGTACACTCGGATCTCCTTGCACATGTCCATGGCCAGGATAAGTGTGAACCAACCGGTGCTCAGATATGACCCTGACTGAATCCTGTCAACACACACACAGACAGAGAGGAGGTTGTCAGAGGTCTGCATTCAGAGCTAGCTTATTCACACTGCACTGTTCACGCCACTCACGATCAGCCGCGTTCACAGAGTCTGGCTCATAATGACAGATGCGAGGTTTGGCAAGCGACTCTCTCTCCCGGGCGGAAGTATCTCCGCGTCCCTGCCGCCGGGGGACATGTCACACGGAGTGACAGCACTATGGTTTGAGACGAGACATCTATGCCGGAGGTTAATGGCAGGGCTTGCTGACAGCGCTGCGGACTGACACGGCGGCAGTAAACACGGGCTGTCAGAGAGAGGTAACCAGGAGAAACAGGGATATGACTCACACTTCCTTCGCATCTGTATCAGCACTCAGGGTTTCATCCGGCGGGTTAAAGTGCTGTTTGCTAGTTTGAATACGCTGTTGTGGGTCAGGACCCCCACAGGACCACCACAGAGCAGGTATTATGTGAGTGGTGGATAGCTCTCAGCACTGCAGAGACGTGTTAGTGGTGTGTTGGTGTGTGTTGTGTTGGTGTGAGTGGATCGTACACAACAGACACGCCGGCAGCATGGTGGTCCAGTGGGTAGCGCTGTTGCCTCACAGTAAGAGGGGTCTGTGTTTGATTCCTGGCTCGGGTGTGTGGGGTGTATGTCTATGAGTTTACACTGTGATGGACTGGCAGCTTGTCCAGGCTGTTTCCTACATTCTCCCCAAAGAGTGCTGGGACAGGTGTCCAGCAACCCCTCTAAACCAGAAGGATAAGCAGCTCAGGAGTCAGTAGGGTGTTTCCCACCCTCTACCCAAAGACTGCTGGGATGGATGTCCAGCAACCCCTCTAAACCAGAAGGATAAGCAGCTCAGGAGTCAGTAGGGTGTTTCCTACCCTCTACCCAAAGAGTGCTGGGACGGGTGTCCAGCATTCCCAATGACCCAGAAGGATATGCAGCTCAGGAGTAGGTAGGCTGTTTCCTACCTTCCCCCAAAGAGTGCTGGGACAGGTGTCCAGCAACCCCTTGACCCAGAAGGATACGCAGCTCAGGAGTCAGTAGGGTGTTTCCTACCTTCTCACCAAATAGTGCTGGGGCGGGTGTCCAGCAACCCCTTGACCCAGAAGGATACGCAGCTCAGGAGTCGGTAGGGTGTTTCCTACCCTCTACCCAAAGGGTGCTGGGACGGGTGTCCAGCATTCCCAATGACCCAGAAGGATACGCAGCTCGGGAGTTGTAGGGTGTTTCCTACATTCTCCCCAAAGAGTGCTGGGACGGGTGTCCAGCAACCCCTCTAAACCAGAAGGATACGCAGCTCAGGAGTCGGTTGGGATTTCCTACCTTCCCCCAAAAGAGTGCTGGGACGGGTGTCCAGCATTCCTAATGACCCAGAAGCATATGCAGCTCAGGAGTCAGTAGGGTGTTTCCTACCTTCCCCCAAAGAGTGCTGGGACGGGTGTCCAGCAACCCCTCTAAACCAGAAGGATACGCAGCTCAGGAGTCAGTAGGGTGTTCCTACCTTCCCCCAAAGAGTGCTGGGACGGGTGTCCAGCATTCCCAATGACCCAGAAGGATAAGCAGCTCAGGAGTCAGTAGGGTGTTTCCTACCTTCCCCCAAAAAGTGCTGGGGCGGGTGTCCAGGAAACCCCTTGACCCAGAAGGATACGCAGCTCAGGAGTAGGTAGGGTGTTTCCTACCCTCTACCCAAAGAGTGCTGGGACAGGTGTCCAGCATTCCCAATGACCCAGAAGGATACGCAGCTCAGGAGTCGGTTGGGATTTCCTACATTCTCCCCAAAGAGTGCTAGGATGGGTGTCCAGCATTCCCAATGACCCAGAAGGATACGCAGCTCAGGAGTCGGTTGGGATTTCCTACCTTCTACCTTAAAGAGTGCTGGGACGGGTGTCCAGCATTCCCAATGACCCAGAAGGATACGCAGCTCGGGAGTTGTAGGGTGTTTCCCACCTTCTCCCCAAAGAGTGCTGGGACGGGTGTCTAGATGGATAGATGGATAGATAGATAGATAGATAGATAGATAGATAGATAGATAGATAGATAGATAGATAGATAGAAACTCACGCTGCGCCAGAAGTGTGGCAGTGAAGCCTGCACCCAAACAGTAAGCTGCTAACTGCTGGCTAAAGAGGAGCCCCTTCCTGTGGTTCCGGACTGACCGGCCTGGAGGCCTATATGGGTGAGTGAGAGTGATTGAGATGGACGCTGGCAGAACAGCCTCTGTGTTTGTCGGCCAGGAAATAAACAGTATCTGAGAAATGAAGTCTGACAGTCGGAACGGCGCTCAAAGTAAATAATGTACTGCGCCTCGCGCCTCCCGCCTCCGCGCCTCGCTTTACCTGCCTGCTCTCTGGACCGGCGTCAAAGCATACATCACTCCTCAGCCCGGACTTTCATATTCGCCATAACCTTGGGGATATGAGCCCTGCCTCGCGTCCCCCAGCCCGCACTGCCAATCATCCAGAGGGAATGGCGGTCGCGTGGCCATTTGGAGAAGCGATGGGAACCTATGGCTAAATCCATTTGGCAGCAGCTTTGTGCGGAACGGAACAGTCTGGCGTTAAAGTGCCGACATTAATTCCGGTTCTCCTCCCACCTAGTGCCGCTCCGGCTCACTAAATTGCTATCTGGGCTGAGTTGCAGCAGCATTGTTCAGCCCTAAGCGTTGCACGATTTGCCTGGGGGAACGCAATGCCTTTTTAATGGCTGGTCCTCCGGCAGCCGAGGCAGTTTAAAAGCATCGATTTTGGAGGAAAGAGGCCGAACCTCAACCTGGCTGCATCCCTGGAAGCGCTTCCTTCTCATCTCTGTTTGGTATCCAACCAGCACGGCTGGGCGGGGGTCACCGGATGATTCATGGCTGCGTTTATGGTTCAGGACGGCGCTGGGCTAAATCGCCTCATTTGTAGTGCGATATTATCCCACGGTAATATATTACCACGACCTGGGAGATCATTTTTAAACATACGCTGTACAAACCGGATTCCGAAAAAAAAGTTTAAACTGAGAGAATGTATCATTTTAAGGGACAAATATGTTGTTTCAAAATTTCATGGCGTCAACAAATCCCAAAAAAGTTGGGACAAGTAGCAATAAGTGGATGGAAAAAGGAAATTGAGCATATAACGAACAGCTGGAAGACCAATTAACACTAATTAGGTCAATTGACAATTTGATTGGGTATAAAAAGAGCTTCTCAGAGTGTCAGTGTCTCTCTGAAGCCAAGATGGTAAGATTGGTAATCACCAATTCCACCACTGTTGCGCAGAAAGATAGTGCAGCAATACCAGAATGGTGTTACCCAGCGTCAAATAGCAAAGACTTTTAAGTTATCATCATCAACCGTGCATAACATCATCAAAAGATTCAGAGAATCCGGAACAATCGCTGTGCGTAAGGGTCAAGGCCGTAAAACTCTACTGGATGCTCGTGATCTCCGGGCCCTTAAACGTCACTGCACCTCAAACAGGAATGCCACTGTCAAGGAAATAACAGAATGGGCTCAGGAACACTTCCAGAAAGCATTGTCAGTGAACACAATCCACCGTGCCATCCGCCGCTGCCAGCTGAAACTCTACAGTGCAAAAAGGAAGCCATTTCTAAGCAAGCTCCGCAAGCTCAGACGTTTGCACTGGGCCAGGGGTCTTTTAAAATGGAGTGTGGCAAAATGGAAGACTGTTCTGTGGTCAGATGAGTCACGATTTGAAGTTCTTTATGGAACACTGGGACGTCATGTCATCCAGTGGTAAAAATGGCCTTGTCCCAACTTTTTTGGAATCCGGTTTGTATTAATCTCATGTGTTTAATGACTAAACCAGACCACGTTTCATAAAACGCTCATATCGTGAAACAGCATCACACTGGCATTTGCTTTTATGCATAGTCAAGTCACATTATTATGACCACTTCCCACTTTCCACAGCGGCAGCCGTGTGGAAGGCCCTCTCAACCCATTCGGGTATGAGTCCGTCCTTGAGGTTTACGTACACCCATAGATTGCTGATCGTCCTCCCTGGGGCGGATGGGATCCTCCAGCAGGACAGCGCACCATGACACGGTGCACAAATGTCTAGCACTGGATGGAAGAGCAGGACCATGACCCTGGCCCACTTATTCCAGAGACTTATCTGTGGGACCACCATCTATGGATCCTCCTCCACACACACCCCCTCCAGTAGCTGTGGGATGCACTGCAGCCAGCATGATACCTGTGACAACATACCAGGACCATATGAAGTCACTCCCGGCCCGTCTAGCTGCTGTCCATGCTGCACAACGAGGGTACTCTGGACACCCTAAATAAGCCCACACAATTCAAATGAACCAACAGCAACATGAAACACCATAAACATCTGCCTCCCCTGAACCTCCTGGCATGGCTGTCAGCATGGCCATTGCCATCACAAACATCTAGAGGCCAGCAGCAGCCAGTAGTGGGTTGCTACAACACCTTAACAACCACTCGGGATACCATAGCAATAGCTTAGCAGTCTATAACAAGTAGGAAAGCTACACCACAGCATCTCCCTGGAGCACCATATAATCATTCGTTCATTCGTTTGTTTGCTTGTTCGTTCAATTGTTCGTTCGTTCGTTCGTTCGTTCGTTCGCTGTTCGTTCGTTCATTCATTCATCTTCTGAATGAATCCTTCTGGGTTGTGGGGGATGCAGGAGCCTATCCCAATGGTCATTATGTGGAAGGCAGGAAACACCCAGAACAGTCCGCCAGTCCATCACAGGCCAGACACACCCATACTCACACGTGGGCGGGGACAATTTAGCATCTACCAATTCACCTGACAGCATGTCTTCAGACTCTGTGAGGAAACCTGAGCACCTGGAGGAAGCCCACCTAGACACGGAATGAACATGCAAACCCCCCCAGAAAGGACCCCGGAAGCCCCAGCTGGGAATCAAACCCAGGCCCTTCTTGCCATGAGTTGACAGGACCACCCACTGCGCCACCATGGCACCCTAAACCGGATTCCCCAACAATCCCCCAAGGAAGTCTTCCTCACAAACGTTCCCTTCCAGTCAAGGGTCTTACGTGGTGCCCCCTTCCTGCGGAACAAGACACCAAAGTACGCCCCTCAGTGTGCCCGCACCTTCCGGGCTCTGCTCAAGCATCACCAGGCAAGGCTGGACCCTAACAAGTCAATCACCCGGGCTCCATAAACGGCGCTTTACACAGCCGAGGTACCCGAGCGGTTACGGCTGGCCTAAGCACTCGCCAATTAGCGCACTTCTAACGGAAACCCAGATGAAGGTCCATCACTTGAAGTGTCTGCCACTGATGAGCTTCATAATAGGCACGGCTAACACAGGCGTAATGATTTCTTTCTCCAAGTATAAACCCGCACTCCCATGGGACGAATCCGCCACAACACTCGGCAATGAGCCCGGGGGGAAATGGTTCTGCTTGCTAGTGCTCTTAAGCGGGCCAAACCAATTTGTTTTAATGACGCCGCAAAGTACGGCCATTATTACCTGACACATTAGAGCGGGCCGAGCGTTCCTCCGAGCTACAGTTGTGTTTACTTTCATTTCCCTGAAATCTATTAATAACCCCGAGGCCATCGGCAGCCGCCGTTCAAAGGCAGCCCATTTGTTACTGTAGCGACTCCATTCTTCAGCCGAGTTTCAGCCAGGTCAGCAGACGCCCGTCCGCCGGGGTCTACAGCTAATGGCACTGTTCTGCTTTTTTCTAGGCTTTCTGTCGATACGGGCGAGGAGGGGAACTGGCTCTCTCGCTTTTCCTTTTAGCCATCAGCAAGAAACCTGAACTGCGCCACATTCGTTCCTGTCATTCCACATCAATTTGTGGATTTGTGGGCGTCAATACGGAGAAAAAAGCCCATCGGCTGGCACAACGGAACCAGGGCATCGACTGAACACTTTCAGATGGGCCTTTGTGGAGGCTAGCCGTGCAAGAGAACGGGTTAGGGCTACTGGTCCTTACTGAAGGTGACACATAAGCACCTTTCATTAAGAAAGCACAGTCTCTCTGGGGCCTTAATGGAATGTCAGACATTCCGACATTCCAACGTTCCGTCAGTATAGCACATGGATGTAGCAGCGCAGCTCCTTCCTCCTATGTCTCCACTGGCCTGCTTAGAATGGCCGGTTTGAATGCCTGCTCCTTTAAATGATAATGAGCCACTGCTAACTCCGCCCCCGATTCCACAGGAGGTGTGTCCCGATGCCAGTCCACGTATCCTCATTTTACTCTCCGCTTATTCACCTTACAGTCACTACTGTCACCGACGAATTTCCAAAGTCACTACTGTCACCGCCGAATTTCCAAAGTCACTACTGTCACCGCCGAATTTCCAAAGTCACTACTGTCACCGCCGAATTTCCAAAGTCACTACTGTCACCGCCGAATTTCCAAAGTCACTACTGTCACCGCCGAATTTCCAAAGTCACTACTGTCACCGACGAATTTCCAAAGTCACTACTGTCACCGACGAATTTTCAAAGTCACTACTGTCACTGACGAATTTTCAAAGTCACTACTGTCACTGACGAATTTTCAAAGTCACTACTGTCACTGACGAATTTTCAAAGTCACTACTGTCAACGACGAATTTTCAAAGTCACTACTGTCACTGACGAATTTTCAAAGTCACTACTGTCACCGCCGAATTTTCAAAGTCACTACTGTCACCGACGAATTTCCAAAGTCACTACTGTCACTGACGAATTTTCAAAGTCACTACTGTCACCGCCGAATTTTCAAAGTCACTACTGTCACTGACGAATTTCCAAAGTCACTACTGTCACTGACGAATTTTCAAAGTCACTACTGTCACTGACGAATTTCCAAAGTCACTACTGTCACCGACGAATTTCCAAAGTCACTACTGTCACCGCCGAATTTCCAAAGTCACTACTGTCACCGCCGAATTTCCAAAGTCACTACTGTCACTGACGAATTTTCAAAGTCACTACTGTCACCGCCGAATTTTCAAAGTCACTACTGTCACCGACGAATTTCCAAAGTCACTACTGTCACTGACGAATTTTCAAAGTCACTACTGTCACTGACGAATTTTCAAAGTCACTACTGTCACCGCCGAATTTCCAAAGTCACTACTGTCACCGCCGAATTTCCAAAGTCACTACTGTCACGGATGAATTTTCAGTCACTACTGTCACCGACGAATTTTCAAAGTCACTACTGTCACCGCTGAATTTCCAAAGTCACTACTGTCACCGCCGAATTTCCAAAGTCACTACTGTCACCGACGAATTTTCAAAGTCACTACTGTCACCGCTGAATTTTCAAAGTCACTACTGTCACCGCTGAATTTTCAAAGTCACTACTGTCACTGACGAATTTTCAAAGTCACTACTGTCACTGACGAATTTTCAAAGTCACTACTGTCACCGCCGAATTT
This sequence comes from Prochilodus magdalenae, assembly GCA_024036415.1. NCBI lineage: Eukaryota > Metazoa > Chordata > Actinopteri > Characiformes > Prochilodontidae > Prochilodus > Prochilodus magdalenae. The sequence goes on along the minus strand of JAMWET010002310.1, from coordinate 52,901 downwards.
TCAAAGTCACTACTGTCACCGATGAATTTTCAAAGTCACTACTGTCACGGACGAATTTTCAGTCACTACTGTCACAGACGAATTTTCAAAGTCACTACTGTCACTGCCGAATTTTCAAAGTCACTACTGTCACTGCCGAATTTCCAAAGTCACTTCTGTCACGGACGAATTTTTTAAAGTCACTACTGTCACCGCCGAATTTTCAAAGTCACTACTGTCACTGACGAATTTCCAAAGTCACTACTGTCACTGATGAATTTTTTAAAGTCACTACTGTCACCGCCGAATTTTCAAAGTCACTACTGTCACCGCCGAATTTTCAAAGTCACTACTGTCACCGCCGAATTTTCAAAGTCACTACTGTCACCGCCGAATTTTCAAAGTCACTACTGTCACCGCCGAATTTCCAAAGTCACTACTGTCACCTCCAAATTTTTCGGAACAAAATCATGAGAGTCTTGCTAGAGTTGCGTCGTGCTCGCTCGTTATGTGTTCATTAAGTTGCATCATCTCGATCGTTAAGTGTAAGGTGTTCAGGATTGTAGGTTTAAGTCAGTCGTGACGTTCCGATTAAATCAACCCTGTTTAATATTATCACAAGTCCAGAAGGCAACTGCTGCGCCATTTAAGGAGGAATTGGGGAATTCAAACAAGAAGGATTTCAAACAACATGATGCACCAGAAGGTAAATACGACACCATTTAAGGTGGAATGGGGGAAATACATACAGAAGCTCTTCAAACAGCCTGATGCACCACAAGGTAACTTCTGCATAATTTAAGGTGGAATGGGGAAATTTAAACAAGAACCTGTACAGACAGCATGATGCACCAGAAAGTAAATACGGCACCATTTAAGGTGGAATGGGGGAAATACAAACAGAAGCTGTTCAAACAGCCTGATGCATCAGAAGGTACCTGCTGCTCCGTGTAAAGTACAATTTCCAAAGGAACTACTGTCCTTCCTGGTGGAACTGTTGTGTCACCCCTAACAGACATGAAGACTTTGGAATTGCTAGCCTGGTTATGCTAACTGGATTAGCTTTCACGTGGTTGTGTACAACACAGCACCCTTGCTATCGGTGCTAGTAAAACTTTTCCAAACCTAGGATCAAAGTGGATACGGGTAAGGGCCACTGGCCTGCACAGCGACACTCCGGTGAAACTTCGGCAGCGCTCCTAGGCCTAATATCCCTCCTGAGTCAACTGCCACCCATTTGTTCAGGGTCTGTGCTGGCGAAAAAGAGGGGGAGGGGATTAAAATGCCCATCACGGGAGAGTCAAACAGCTAAGGCACAGATGGATATCTCTCCCCAATCTCCCTCTACTTTGGATTCCTTGCAGCACGCTACCTGGGCAGGAATATTCATTAATCCGTGAAGAGCCAAAGCCGTATGCCCTGATCTTTATCTACTCAGACCGCCAGCCGGCTTTTACCTGCCGTCTCAGGCTCGGAAATAAAGTTCACGGCACTAGCGCCGTCGTTATTCCATCCGAGATGGGCTTCTTTACGGCTTAAAGGCGGGAGACGGATTTTGCAAAGATCGGAATCACACAGAGATTCTGATTTGGTCCGATACTGCAACTTTAACACCGAGTGCAATGTACACTCCGGCCTCAACGCTAGCGCTTACCCTCCCACGGCTTCCTGAGAGAGCTGACGATACAGCTCCCTGAGCGGATGCTATTCCGTTTAAACGGGGAACGCCGAAGAAAGAGCCTAATTATGCCCAGGTTATCAGCCTGCGCGTTATTCTTCCACTTCATTTTTGCTAATTGAGTTCATTTTTCTGTATCTGAATATGCAAATATGAGAAGAAGAAAAAAAATACATGGGACAAGTAAAAAAGCTTTCACGAGGAAAAACAAAAAAGATGTTTATTTCATCATCACGCATGACTAATGTTCAAGGCCTGGAAATTTTCACAGATGTGTTATTTTAATATCCTCGTATGCATTATTAAAATGCATGAAAAGGAAGGCAGAGCTTTAAAGGCCAAGGGAGCGCAGCGGGAAATATAAAAAATGCCTGTATGAGGGCAAAACGGACTGTTCTATTCAACTGCCAGCAACGTTCGATGAAAATAAGCAAGAAAATGATATAGAATAAGAAATATCGTAAATAACAGTGGAACATAAGCTGAGGAGCGATGACCACCGCATCTGCAGAGCACCCCCGGGTCTATTCCGGCTCTACTGATGGATATCAAGGTTAATTAGACTACAAAGAAATATCCAAGCCACAGACATGAGCCAAACAGATGAACCAGATTAGCTTAGGTTTCACTCCGTGAGTAGCTTTAGCTTGGTGGTTAGCTTTCGCTTGGTTTTTAGCCTTAGCTTGGTGGTTAGCCTTAGCTTGATGGATAGCTTTAGCTTGGTGGTTAGCTTTCGCTCTGTGGTTAGCTTTAGATTGGTGGTTAGCCTTAGCTTGGTGGTTAGCTTTCGCTCAGTGGTTAGCTTTAGCTTGGTGGTTAGCTTTCGCTCTGTGGTTAGCTTTAGCGCGGTGTTAGCTTTAGATTGGTGGTTAGCTTTTGCTCGGTGGTTAACTTTCACTTGGTGGTTAGCCTTAGCTTGGTGGTTAGCTTTCGCTTGGTGGTTAGCCTTAGCTTGGTGGTTAGCTTTCGCTTGGTGGTTAGCTTTCGCTTGGTGGTTAGCCTTAGCTTGGTGGTTAGCCTTAGCTTGATGGATAGCTTTAGCTTGGTGGTTAGCTTTCGCTCTGTGGTTAGCTTTCGCTTGGTGGTTAGCCTTAGCTTGGTGGTTAGCTTTCGCTCGGTGGTTAGCTTTAGCTTGGTGGTTAGCTTTCGCTCTGTGGTTAGCTTTAGCGCGGTGTTAGCTTTAGATTGGTGGTTAGCTTTCACTTGGTGGTTAGCTTTCACTTGGTGGTTAGCCTTAGCTTGGTGGTTAGCTTTCGCTTGGTGGTTAGCCTTAGCTTGGTGGTTAGCTTTCGCTTGGTGGTTAGCTTTCGCTTGGTGGTTAGCCTTAGCTTGGTGGTTAGCCTTAGCTTGATGGATAGCTTTAGCTTGGTGGTTAGCTTTCGCTCTGTGGTTAGCTTTAGATTGGTGGTTAGCCTTAGCTTGGTGGTTAGCTTTCGCTCGGTGGTTAGCTTTAGCTTGGTGGTTAGCTTTCGCTCTGTGGTTAGCTTTAGCGCGGTGTTAGCTTTAGATTGGTGGTTAGCTTTCGCTCTGTGGTTAGCTTTAGATTGGTGGTTAGCCTTAGCTTGGTGGTTAGCTTTCGCTCGGTGGTTAGCCTTAGCTTGGTGGTTAGCTTTCGCTTGGTGGTTAGCTTTCGCTTGGTGGTTAGCCTTAGCTTGGTGGTTAGCCTTAGCTTGATGGATAGCTTTAGCTTGGTGGTTAGCTTTCGCTCTGTGGTTAGCTTTAGATTGGTGGTTAGCCTTAGCTTGGTGGTTAGCTTTCGCTCGGTGGTTAGCTTTAGCTTGGTGGTTAGCTTTTGCTCTGTGGTTAGCTTTAGCGCGGTGTTAGCTTTAGATTGGTGGTTAGCTTTTGCTCGGTGGTTAACTTTCACTTGGTGGTTAGTCTTAGCTTGGTGGTTAGTATTCGCTCAGTGGTTAACTTTCGTTTGGTGGTTAGCTTTTGCTTGGTGGTAAGCCTTAGCTTGGTGGTTAGCTTTTCACTTGGTGGTAAGCCTTAGCTTGGTGGTTAGCTTTCAGTTGGTGGTTACTTTTCGCTTGGTGGTCAGCCTTAGCTTGGTGGTTAGCTTTCACTTGGTGGTTAGCTTTCACTTGGTGGTTAGCCTTAGCTTGGTGGTTAGCTTTCACTTGGTGGTTAGCCATAGCTTGGTGGTTAGCTTTAGCTTGGTGGTTAGCCTTATCTTGGTGGTTAGCTTTCACTTGGTGGTTAGCCATAGCTTGGTGGTTAGCTTTCACTTGGTGGTTACCTTTCAGTTGGTGGTTAGCCTTAGCTTGGTGGTCAGCTTCCGCTTGGCGGTTAGCCTTAGCTTGGCAGTTAGCTTTTACTTGGTGGTTAGCCTTCGCTTGAAAAGTTGCTGAGGCTGGAAGACACTGTGCATTATGCATTTTCACTGCAGTACAGAGAATGATCCACCACCCACCTACCCAAACTACCTGCTCTGTGGTGGTCCTGTGGGGGTCCTGACCATTGAAGAACAGGGTAGTACAGCATACAGAATAACAGATGGACCCCAGTCTGTACCTGTAGAACCTTAGATAAAACAGAATGAAGCCTGCACGACATCCAACACTCAAATCCAGAGGACGAGCCAAAGGCCCCCTCCGAGGCACGGCACTACTGTCAGCTTTAGGTGAGTCTGTGTTTAACGTAGTCTGTGGCCTACATAGGTGTTATGAACATGCAGCTGCTAATTTACACACTAACATTTTATTATTAATGTAAGTTAGGAATTATAAATAGCAATACCAGTCTGTATGAGACCACTAAATGACGGAAAGGTGGTCTTACTTTAGCCCAGTACTGTCAACTGAGTTCGGTCAAGACATAGAACCCAGCCACAAATTCATATATATATATTTCATATATTTATTTATTCAACTGTGTGTTTCTTACATCAGTCCTTCTCCTTATCCTAACACAGGAGGGGTCAGGATAAGGCATAAAACCCACAGTTTACATTCCCTGCCAGCCTCGCTGGGAACGTCTCGGAATGCAGAATATCTCCTGGTTCATGAAATAAAAGAATACCATGCAAATATGTATAATATTTGATTCCTATTCGCCGGGTAACTGGCTCCTATTTGCTCTGCCGCTACAGCTTGGCTGAGCTGCAGACTTTGTCTTAGCCCGGGAGAAAGGACACTGCGCCAAAAAGCTAATATTTAATATTCAGAGGTCCGAGATCAATGTGCGAGCGCTAAATTGGATGTTGGATATTGTCGGTGACTGCCGAAGGGGAAACGCGGGCGAACGGCTTGGACGGGGAACGGAATAATCTGGCCGCTCGGAATTCCGCTCACATGTCTTCTGGGTAATGCCTCCTTCAAAGGGTCCAGAGTTAATGCAAATAACAATAGCGTATAAATGATGAAGTCTTATGAATGCATTACAGCCACGCCGCTCACGCCGGTTCCTCCCGGTGCGGTATGGAACACTATAGGCCCTCCGTCCTCGCACGCTGTTGATTCAACAGCCCCGGGGGAGGGAGGAATACAAAACGGCTGAAGGTGCTTGGAGGTTAACGAGATGCCGCAGCTGCCGATTAGCGAGCCGGGTTTAACAGTCATCTCACCGTAATTATCACGGCGGATATAAAAATATACCGAAATAAATAAATAAAGAAAGAAGAAAGAGCTCGCTAACAACCCCGGCACCCAGCGACACGTCGGACCGCTGCTTGGATGAATACTTATTTAAGCGGTCTTTTATGCCGAACGATTACAGTCAATCAAAATCAAGCGCCTCGTGAATTTTTTAAGGCTGTTAAGACAAACAAATGTGGCGGCGATTAGCAAATCAAGTTCTTTGGCTCCCTCAGCATGCAGCAGGGGGCAGAAGCTAAAGCAAAGCGAAGGGCATCTCAGGTTTCTTCACCGAGGGACCCCAAGTGGGATTATTCGATTCGCCACACTCGGTTTGGACTGAGAACAAGGATAAGGTGCTCCAATAGGAAACCTGAAGGAGTGAGGTAAGAACAGGCGACGCTCACAAAGTCACGCTGGACGAGAATGATGGGGCTATAAATACCTGTGGGGTGTGAGTGACGGGATCCATAGATTGGGAAGAGGTGCTACAGTGCAGGGAATGTCTTATTCCATGTGTGGAAAATGGAAGTGTTCTGAGGGCAGCGTCCTGAGGGCAGCGTTCTAAGGGCAGCGTCCTGAGGGCAGCGTTCTAAGGGCAGCGTTCTGAGGGCAGCATTCTGAGGGCTGCATTCTGAGGGCAGCATTCTGAGGGCAGCATTCTGAGGGCAGCGTCCCAAGAGCAGCGTCCCAAGAGCAGGGTTCTAAAGGCAGAGTCCTGAGGACAGCGTTCTAAGAGCAGTGTTCTAAGGGCAGCGTTCTGAGGACAGCGTGCTGAGGGCAGCGTTCTGAGGGCAGCGTTCTGAGGGCAGCGTTCTGAGGGCAGCGTTCTGAGGGCAGCGTCCTGAGGGCAGCGTTCTGAGGGCAGCGTCCTGAGGGCAGCGTTCTGAGGGCAGCGTTCTGAGGGCAGCGTTCTGAGGGCAGCGTTCTGAGGGCAGCGTCCTGAGGGCAGCGTCCTGAGGGCAGCGTCCTGAGGGCAGTGTCCTGAGGGCAGTGTCCTGAGGGCAGCATCCTGAGGGCAGCATCCTGAGAGCAGGGTTCTGAGAGCAGCGTTCTAAGGGCAGTGTCCTGAGGGCAGCGTCCTGAGGGCAGTGTCCTGAGGGCAGTGTCCTGAGGGCAGCGTTCTGAGGGCAGCGTTCTGAGGGCAGCGTCCTGAGGGCAGCGTCCTGAGGGCAGCGTTCTGAGGGCAGCGTTCTGAGGGCAGCGTCCTGAGAGCAGCGTTCTGAGGGCAGCGTCCTGAGAGCAGCGTCCTGAGAGCAGCGTCCTGAGGGCAGCGTTCTAAGGGCAGCGTTCTGAGGGCAGCGTCCTGAGGGCAGCGTCCTGAGAGCAGTGATCTGAGGGCAGCGTCCTGAGAGCAGCGTCCTGAGAGCAGTGATCTGAGGGCAGCGTCCTGCAGCGTTCTGAGGGCAGTGTCCTGAGGGCAGCGTTCTGAGGGCAGCGTCCTGAGGGCAGCATTGTGAAGGCAGCGTCCTGAGGACAGCGTTCTGAGGGCAGTGTTCTGAGGGCAGCGTCCTGAGGGCAGCGTCCTGAGGGCAGCGTCCTGAGGGCAGCGTTCTGAGGGCAGCGTTCTGAGTGCAGCGTCCTGAGGGCAGCGTTCTGAGGGCAGCGTCCTGAGGGCAGCGTCCAGGATGGCCAACACTGCACTGTGCAGCAGCAGATGTGGACCAGCAAGGCAGGTTCAATCATCTGATCGAGCATCTGATCTACTCACACCAGCACAGCACACACTAACACACCACCACCACAGTGTCGGAGTCACTGCAGTGCTGCGAATGATCCACCACCCACACAATGCTGTACCTGCTCTGTGGTGGTCCGGTGAGGGTCCTGACCATTAAAACAGATGGACTACAGTCTGTAACAGTAGATGGTAAGTGGAGCTGATAAAGTGGACAAATAAATAGAGACACTTTGAACAAGACACAGCGACCCTGACCGCTTGAACATCTTTAGCAACGGCTACGCTAGCGGCAACACCTGGAAGATCTAAGAGCCGTTCAGCCGGGCTGTATTTATCCCGCGTCTCTATAACAGACACTTCCTTTGTTGCACCAAATGAATATCTAATCCTTTACAGCCTCATACATTAAAGTCCTTTTGATGTCAGATCATTGTAATTAGGAAGGCTCTTCTCGGAGAACGCCTAGAAAAGCACTCTTTGTTTCAGCACAGCTTCAGCAAACGCAAGCAGCGAGTCTCTAAGCAAGCGGCCATTAGTCACCGAGCAGCCATTACTCAGCGAGGCTGTGTGTGGCTCCGTGAAACCATACTGTTGCCACTGCCTGTTTGTCTTCTCCTCTTTACGCTGGCTGCTAATGGCGTTCAGCAGGGCCTCCGCTCCGTGCTGCCCCTGTCTGCACACACTGTGTATTTAGCCAGATTAATTCCAACCAAACAGTCGGCTGATCTAATTAGGCCTAATCCCATTTGTCACGTTATATTATATGACATGCAGGTGCACTCTTTACTGCAGCGGGCAATGGGCCTGATTCAATTAGGCCTGGAGCACAGCAGCCCTGAACAGCGCTCCCTTTAGACTAATCCTTCTGCTCCGCAAAGAAGGAGGTATTGGTGGGCCCGAGTTTATTAAAGTGTGGCAGCCTGATCAAACTCCAACCATAACCTAATCCCAAACTCCAACCACAACCTAATCCCAAACTCCAACCATAACCTAATCCCAAACTCCGACCATAACCTAACCCCAAACTCCAATCATAACCTAATCCCAAACTCCAACCATAACTCAATCCCAAACTCCAACCATAACCCAATCCCAAACTCCAACCATAACCTAATCCCAAAATCCAACCATAACCCAATCCTAAACTTCAACCATAACCTAATTTCAAACTCCAACCATAACCTAATCCCAAACTCCGACCATAACCTAATCCCAAACTCCGACCATAACCTAATCCCAAACTTCAACCATAACCTAATCCCAAACTCCAACCATAACCTAATCCCAAACTCCAACCATAACCTAATCCCAAACTCCAACCATAACCTAATCCCAAACTCCAACCATAACCTAATCCCAAACTCCAACCATAACCTAATCCCAAACTCCAACCATAACCTAATCCCAAACTCCAACCATAACCTAATCTCAAACTCCAACCATAACCTAATCTCAAACTTCAACCATAACCTAATCCCAAACTCCAACCATAACCTAATTTCAAACTCCAACCATAACCTTTTCCCAAACTCCAACCATAACCTAATCTCAAACTCCAACCATAACCTAATCCCAAACTCCAACCATAAAATTATCCCAAACTCCAACCATAACCTTTTCCCAAACTCCAACCATAACCTAATCCCAAACTCCAACCATAACCTAATCCCAAACTCCAACCATAACCCAATCCCAAACTCCAACCATAACCTAATCCCAAACTCCAACCATAACCTAATCCCAAACTCCAACCATAAAATTATCCCAAACTCCAACCATAACCCAATCCCAAACTCCGACCACAACCTAATCCCAAACTCCGACCATAACCCAATCCCAAACTCCAACCATAACCTTATCTTAAACTCCAACCATAACCTTTTCCCAAACTCCTACCATAATCTAATCTTAAACTCCAACCATAACCTTTTCCCAAACTCCAACCATAAAATTATCCCAAACTCCAACCATAACCCAATCCCAAAGTTCAACCATAACCTAATCCCAAACTCTGACCATAACCTAATCCCAAACTCCAACCATAACCTAATCTCAAACTCCAACCATAACCCAATCCCAAACTCCAACCATAACCTAATCCCAAACTCCAACCACAACCTAATCCCAAACTCCAACCATAACCCAATCCCAAACTCCAACCATAACCCAATCCCAAACTCCAACCACAACCCAATCCCAAACTCCAACCATAACCTAATCCCAAACTCCAGCATAACCAAAACCCAAATTCCAAACTTACCCATAAAGTAACCCCCAAATCCAACCATACTCTAAACCCAAACTTCAACCATAACCTAAACACCAACTCCAACTACATTCAAAACCATAACCTAATCCTGAACTCCACCCATAACCTAAACCCAAACTCCAAACATACCCTAAACCCAAACTCCACCCATAACCTAATCCCAAACTCCAACTATATCCTAAACCCCAAAACCATAACCTAATCCAAACTCTAACTCCAACCAGAGCCCATCTTCAAACACCACCTGTACGCTAAAACTAGCAACACCCCAAAGCCCACCCATATCCTCAGCATCACCCCAACTCTAACCCCATTTCCAGCTCCATCTCTAGCCTCCACCTTACACTAACCCTAACACCGATCCTGTATGTGATTTAACAGTAGTGTGTGATGTCAGACATATAAACAGGAACTACATGACATTAAACAAGGCTCGGCATCACTCTGTAATAATCAGCCCCGTATCCCACCTCTTACACAACACCTGCTGCAGCATCCTTACTGTAAACATACAGGTGTAGCATCACAGCACAGCGAAGCCTGAGAAACAGGAGCGTGCAAGCTAGCTGAAAGATTAGCATCGCCCATGTGTCTTACTCCAACCCAGCGAACGAAGGTGCTCTTATCATCTGCTGATGGAGGGCTGCCAGCCTCGTAATGCTCATAACCTGATACTTCCTGGGATTACGGCTCCTGATTATTTCACATAGACGTTTATCATCTAAATTACAGGCTAAAAATAGATTTCAAAAGCCGGGGGTCTTATCGGTGGGCACACATACACAGCTACAGTGTCGCATCTGAAGCACAGTTCATGTCTGAAAGCAGGGAGACGGATTCTGTTCCTTTGTTGGTAAGTACGATGTTATGGACTTCACCCAGCTTGCAATAAAGCTCAGCCGTGTGCTGTAGTACACCCAGCCGGTCACCTGTCAGCGAGCCTGAGCCCCAGGCTATCAGGAACAACATCTACAGTGACTTAGTGCCTAGCGAGGCGGCGGCAGCCGAGGGGTCAACCGGTCTGCTGTAGCCGCATGGTAATGTGACAGCATGATTTAGGAGTGCTGTCCACTGTTATCTACACACAGTTTACGAGGCCGCCCACACACACACACACACACACACACACACACACATACGTACGTACGTGCATGAGCTCACGCGGCTGACAGCCAACAGCTGTGTTCTGATAACAAAAACCCCGGACATGAGGAGCTGTCCTCCGCGACAAGCAAGCACAGGGATGCTCAGAATATATATTTGAGCTGAAATAGCTCACTTAGAATCAAAGTCAAGGAAGGAAGGGAGATGGAGCAGGGAACGAATAAGGACAACGGCTTAGGCAGGCACGGAACATAAGCTGCAATAAGTAAAACATAAACCCAACCTCCAAACCCAATCTCAACTCCTACTGTAACCTAAAGTTCCAGCCTAACCATCACTAAACCCCAAACTCCAACCACAACCTAAACTCATACTCTGACCATAACCTAATCCCAAACTCCAACCATAATCTAATCCCGAACTCCAACCATAACCTAATCCCAAACTCCAACCATAATCTAAACCCAAACTCCAACCATAACCTAAACTCAAACTCCAACCATAACCTAAACTCAAACTTTGACCATAACCTAATCCCAAACTCCAACCATAACCTAATCCCAAACTCCAACCACAACCTAAACTCAAACTCCAACCATGACCTAATCCCGAACTGCAACCATAACCTAATCCCAAACTCCAACCATAACCTAATCCCAAACTCCAACCACAACCTAAACTCAAACTCTGACCATAACCTTACCCAAAACTCCAACCATAACCTAATCCCGAACTCCAACCATAACCTAATCCCAAAATCCAACCATAACCTAATCCCAAACTCTAACCATAACCTTATCCCAAACTCCAACCATAATCTAATCCCGAACTGCAACCATAACCTAATCCCAAAACTCCAACCATAACCTAATTCCAAACTCCAATCATAACCTAATCCCGAACTCCAACCATAACCTAATCCTGAACTCCAGCGTAATCAAACTCCGGCCATTACCTAATCCCAAACTTCCATCATAACCTAAACCCGAACTTCAACCATAACCTAATCCCAAACTCTAATCATAACCTAATCCCAAACTCCAACCATGACCTAATCCAAAACTCCAACCATAACCTTATCCCAAACTCCAACCATAACCTTACCCAAAACTCCAACCATAACCTAATCCCGAACTCCAACCTTAACCTAATCCCAAACTCCAACCACAACCTAAACTCAAACTCTGACCATAACCTTACCCAAAACTCCAACCATAACCTAATCCCGAACTCCAACCTTAACCTAATCCCAAAATCCAACCATAACCTAATCCCAAACTCCAACCATAACCTAATTCCAAACTCTAACCATAACCTAATCCCAAACTCTAACCATAATCTAATCCCAAACTCTAACCATAACCTAATCCCAAACTCCAACCATAACCTAATCCCAAACTCCAACCATAACCTAATCCCAAACTCCAACCATAACCTAATCCCAAACTCCAACCATAACCTAATCCCAAACTCCAACCATAACCTAATCCCAAACTCCAACCATAACCTAATCCCAAACTCCAACCATAACCTAATCCACCAAACATCAAAGAACATGTCCACCAAATGCTGACCCTGGACTAGGGGCACCCAGGTACGCAGCATCTTGGAAAAGGGGGCTCGTTTGTAATGGGTCCGATAGCTCCTGGGAACCAGCTCCTGGGAACCAGCTCTGGGACAGGCGCTGGCACTCTGTTGGTGGAATAGAGGTCTGCTCCATGTTATGTCCCAGTCCTGAGTGTGACCTGTCCTTGGTTTCAGGACTTGTCTATGCTAACCTTTCCCGTGGACTCTGACCCTGCCTCCTACACCCACTCTAATAAACTGACTCCGCAATGCCCTCGCATCCAGCCCCCTGCCTCACGCGCCACAGCTCCGTCTCGGACTAATGAGCAAGCCTGGCCAGTCGGAGGCCCTTTAAAGCCGCGTCAGGAGCTAGCCCTGTTGAGTCAGGGGCCGGCTCACTCAGCTGTGGCTTGTCTCGCGGCGCTATGATGGTAATTAAACTTGTCTGAAGTGTCGCGTCACCAGACGGGCATGCTGATTATATCCCGGCCAGCGCTGCTCCGCGGAAATAGACTGGAAAACAGATGTGGGCGGACATGATAATGAACGAACAATGCCTGGTAGCCGCGTCGCCCGCATGCTCTCTGTGTTTACTGTGCAAGTTCAAAGGTCAAGGCAGTGTAACAGAAACACAAATAAGAGGTGGCATGATGGGGCGCATGTATTATATATATAATATGATATTATGGAACAACATAATATCTTATGACTGCAAATTCATGCAATAGTTATTTATATAAATGAAATAAAAATCCAGTGAATTAATAGAAGTTTTACTGTTAACCCAATATAAGATTTCCAATACAAATTATGATCCATCACTTCATCGTTATAATAATATAAAATAAAATACAATAAATTAACATAATATAACATAACATAACATACCATAACATAATATAGCATAATATAATATAATATAATATAATATAATATAATATAATATAATATAATATAATATAAAATAATATAATATAATATATAAAAAAATAATAATAATAATAATAATAATAATAATAAAATAAAATAAAATAAAATAAAATAAAATAAAATAAATATAATATAATATAATATAATATAATATAAAATAATATAATATAATTAATATAAAATAAAATAAAATAAAATAAAATAAAATAAAATAAAATATTATAATATAATATATAATATAATATAATAAAATATAATATAATATAATATAATATAATACAATATAAACTAAAATAATATAATATAATATAATATAATAAAATATAATATAATATAATTAATAAAATAAATAAAATAAAATAAAATAAAATAAAACATAGTATAATATAAAATAATATAATATAATATAATATAATATAATTAATATAACATAGTATAGTATAATATAATATAATAGAATAGAATATATTATAACATAATATAGTATAATAAAATAAAATAAAATAAAATAATTTGTTTTTCAATTTTAATTTTGTTTTAAGATTTAGATAATCTTTTTTTAATCTTCAATTTCTGTCAAAACGTTTTCAAGCCAACATATGCAAGACAGGAAACAAATACGGTTAGCACGTTTTTTTGGGGGGTTTTTTTTACAGTTTTTTCAGTTTTAAAAACTCATAATCCATCAATTCATAAGCTTTTTCTGGGGTCTGGATCCGTTTCTATGGAGACATAGATACTTTTCCATTCCAACCAACAAACCCAGCAAGCTCTTAGCATTAAAGCTAGATGTGTGTTCAGCAGCCGTCACTTTCAAAAGGCCTTTAATAAGAAATCCAATTTCTAAAAAATCCATAATTTCATAACTCCACATCATGCACTGGATCTTAGCTGCGGGTTACTCTTAACCTCCGATTTCCTTTCAGTTCGAATCCTGTAAATCACGGCAAATCGCCTACAAGGTCGAGCCCTCAGTAAGACACCGCTCACACACGTGCCCGACCTCCACTCCTTTACAGGAGGCCCCGTCACGCAGCCAGAGCACCGGCGTCTCTCTGGAGCTCAGCAAATTCCATTCATCATGCGCTTCGTTAGGCCTGTCATCACACATATCCATAACACACCGCTCGCAATCTGGATATGGACGCACGACAACAGGAATAACGGGCCATCCCTCCATCATTTCGCCGCAGATACACACTGATGGATCGCACATCGGCCCAGCAGATGGAAATTGATATTCTGCCGTACACTCGATAGTCTGTCTTGGTGTTGACAAGCCTCTGAAACTCTGATCAGCTAAGTGGTACAGTAGAAGGTGAGCAATGCTGCGGTCAGGAAAGACAGATGCTCTGCTTTAGAGACCTCACAGGTAGGAGGGGTATGGGACTAGAGCATAGACCTCGTCAAGATGCACTTACAGGTAAGTCCAGCGCTGCGTCCGAAACCGGCTTCTACCGTACTACTCCGTAGGAGAACGCCGTAGGCAAGAATGTGTAGCGTGTCCGAATCCACAGTAGTCATAAAGCAGTAGGCGAAAGTTCTCCGGATGACGTGCTGCTTCCGGTGAGATTTTCAAGTATGCGAGCAGCACACTGTGCTATCCCATGATTCCACTGGAGCTGTGGAGGCGTTCCGAGGAAGAAGGAATGGCGGAAAGCGGGACGTCGGCTCTGTACAAGTGTAAGTAGCCTACAACTTTTTGTGACACACAGAGTAACGTTATGAAGCGCTCGTAACACTATGAACCGCTTCTAACACTATGAACTGCTCGTAACGTTATGAACCGCTCGTAACACTATGAACGCCTCATAACGTTACGCACTGCTCGTAACACTATAAACAGCTCGTAACGTTATGAAGCGCTCGTAACGCTATGAACCGCTCGTAACACTATGAACGGCTCATAACGTTATGCACTGCTCGTAACACTATAAACAGCTCGTAACGTTATGAACTGCTCGTAACGCTATGAACCGCTCGTAACACTATGAACGGCTCATAACGTTATGCACTGCTCGTAACACTATAAACAGCTCGTAACGTTATGAACTGCTCGTAACGCTATGAACCGCTCGTAACACTATGAACGGCTCATAACGTTATGCACTGCTCGTAACACTATAAACAACTCGTAACATTATGAACTGCTCGTAACGCTATGAACTGCTCGTAACGCTATGAACCGCTCGTAACACTATGAACGGCTCATTACGTTATGAAATGCTCGTAACGTTATGTAATGCTCGTAACGCTATGAACCGCTTGTAACACTATGAACGGCTCATTACGTTATGAAATGCTCGTAACGCTATGAACTGCTCGTAACGTTATGAACGGCTCGTAACGCTATGGACTGTTCGTAACACTATAAACCGCTCGTAACGCTATGAACCACATATAACGTTATGATCCGCTCGTAACGCTATGAACCACACATAACGTTATGAACCGCTCGTACCGCTATGAACCGTTCGTAACGTTATGAACCACGCGTAATGCTATAAACCACTCGTAACACTATGAACCACTCGTACTGTTATGAACCCCTCGTAACGTTATGAACCGCTCGTAATGCTATGAACCCCTCGTAACGTTATGAACCGCCCGTAACGCAATGAACCGTTGGTAACGCTATGAACCGCTCATAACGTTATGAACCGCTAGCAATGCTATGAACTGTTCGTAACGCTATGAACCGCTCGTAACCGTGGTTACTACCTACTTGTGTACTATAAGAGCCTACTGCTTCACCTGTCAAGCAGTGCACACAGGGTTCAATCTAGTACGTACTGTCTGGAGCTGGAGGTTAGGGAACCAGCCTTGTGACCGGAGGGTTGCCGGTTCGATTCCCTGAACTGACAGTAACGACTGAGGTGCCCTTGAGTAAGGCACCTAACCCCCAATTGCTCCCCTGGCGCCGTGGATAGGGCTGCCCACCGCTCCGGGTAAGTGTGCTCACTGCCCCCTAGTGTGTGTGTTCACTAGTGAGTGTGTTTGTGGTGTTTCACTTCACGGATGGGTTAAATGCGGAGACTAAATTTCCCCACTGTGGGACTAATAAGGGGGATTTAAATCTTTAAAATCTTTAAATCTTAAGTAGGCGATTTCGGACGCAGCTCTAGTGCTCTGCAGCTGTTCAGGGCACATCACACCATGGTTCGGTTCAGTGCTACGGCTAACGAACACGTATCTCATCATCTAAACCACTTATCCCCCTGGGTTGCTGGGCGACTTTGTCTTCACCCGGAAGAGGAAAGTGCATCGGCAGAATTCCTGATGGAGTCTTGTCACGTAGGGCCCCCTGCAAATGTTCACATACTGCAGGAAGCGATAACCATGTTGCGTGTAGACGTGTTGAGTACAGTTCAGACAGTATATGGGCCTAACGGTATTCCCCTCATAGGCGTGTAGGAGGTTCGAGGAAAGCCAGTGAGGCTTTAAAGCAGGGGTGCACAACATGCGGCCCGCGGGCCAGATACGGCCCGGTAAAACTGTCAATCCGGCCCGCGAAAGGAAGTGCTGATGCATTTTTAATATAAATAATGCTGCCACTTTAAATTCATTGGGAAGTTTGATGACATTGCGGAACACTGCCACCTGGTGTTTACTTTCCAAAACTTTAATTATTCTCCCGCCCGAAGCCATCGCCATCCGCCGAAGCGCGCGATTCTGCAAGAGACACGCAATGAGGTGAACTGGAGATGCTACATTGCCCACCAAACCCACCAAACCTATTCTTAGAGGACCTAAAGGAGGACGGGCTGTAGTGGGCACTCTGGAGTATCAGATGTATCAGACTGTGGGGTAATTGTGATTCCCCGGTCAGATGAGAGGGCTATAGTAGCTCTGGTGGGTACCGAAAACCATCAAACCGGACCTTCCAGGACTGAACCAATGACCAACGGAAAACAGCACAGCCCTGGCTCTCTGCTTCCAGAGGTTCCAAATGCTCAGCTCCAATGTTTTATTCAATTCCTCTTTTATTGATTGATCTCTCTTCAACTCTGCTTCAGAGACTCCATCACCGCGTTTGATTCATTTGTTTTTAAGTACCCCTCGTGCGGCTTCACACTCGAACTCTGTCTGGTTGGAATACTCTTTACCAGCACCCTCGTAGGCCGGAGCATTCGGTTAACCACCTTCCCTCTTCACCTGAAGAGCAGCCGAATATCAAACTAAACGTGCTTTACAAGCCCCTCCGGGAGGGTGGGATCAAATGTGCTGGATGATATAACCGCATGAAATCAGACATACAAACAGCGCTGGGATGTTTTCTTTTTCTCTGCTGCCTTCCACAGCCGAGTGGATACAGCGAACATGGTCCGAGGCCTCAGTGAGCGGGAGAACCTGCCCGTAGTGCCCCGTAGCTTGTAGCGTAGCTTCAGACACGGAAGCTCTTTGGACATCTATCAGCCTACAGACACGTATACCAAGCTCCAGTGGCTCCGACTTCACCGTATACTCAGTTACTGTGTCACATTTAAAGCTGCCATTTACAGAAACCGCCAGTTACAAAGCACTAACTGTGTGATGACCTCAAGGTTGGCTGACATCGCTCTGAAATGATGGGCAGAGAAGAAGAAAGCCACTTACACCTATACAGATCACTCGGGTTCTCATCTCCAGATGGCTGTGGTACCAAACATGTCTAACTCTTGGCCAACTGGAACTGTT
Organism: Prochilodus magdalenae; assembly: GCA_024036415.1. Taxonomy (NCBI): domain Eukaryota; kingdom Metazoa; phylum Chordata; class Actinopteri; order Characiformes; family Prochilodontidae; genus Prochilodus; species Prochilodus magdalenae. The sequence goes on along the minus strand of JAMWET010002310.1, from coordinate 35,442 downwards.
CCAGCCCCAATCTGGCCCACATACCCATTTTCATTTGGCCCACTTGCTACATGGATTGACACTTGGGCAGATCGCCTCCGATTGCAAGATGTAGCAAATTAGGCCCAAGTGTCAGGCAGTATTGCCTTATCTGTGCCAGAAGTGGGCCAGATCTGTTTTGGAACATCTGGTCCAAATGAGTTTTTATATATGTGGGCCACTTTTGGCTCTGGCCCACTTCTGGCACAGATTTCAGTTCTGCCGAATGGCAAACTGTATGTTAATTAAAAGTTGCCCACGTGTATAAATATTCCTGTAGCCCACATGTTCCAAAACAGATCTGGTCCACTTCTGCCATAGTATGTGGGCCACCTAGTGGCAAACATGCAGTTTGCCTTAAATGGCCCACATTCTGCCGTATTTGTGCCAGAAATGGACCAGATCTGTTTTGGAACATGTGGGCCAAACAAGTTTTTATATATGTGGGCCACTTTTGGCTGACCTGCAGTTTGCCAGTAAGCAGTTCTGCTGTATCAGTGCTAGAAATAAACCAGATCTATTTTGGAACATGTGGGCCAAATGAGTTTTGATATATGTGGGCCACTTAAGGCTAATATGCAGTTTGCCACTAGGTAGCATTCCCTTGACTGTGGCAGAAGTGGACCAGATCTGTTCTGGAACATGTGGGCTACAGGAATATTTATATATATTTATATGTGGGCCACTTTTAACTAACATACAGTTTGCCATTCGGCAGAACTGAAATCTGTGCCAGAAGTGGGCCAGATCTGTTTTAAAACATGTAGGCCAAATGAGTTTTTAAAAATGTGGGCCACTTTTGGCTCACATGCAGTTTGCCAATAGGCAGTTCTGCTGTATCAGTGCTAGAAATGAACCAGATCTGTTTTGGAACATGTGGGCCAAATGAGTTTTTATATATGTGGGCCACTTTTGGCTCACCTGCAGTTTGCCAGTAGGCAGTTCTGCCATATTTGTGCCAGAAATGGACCAGATCTGTTTTGGAACATGTGGGCCAAATGAGTTTTTATATATGTGGGCCACTTTTGGCTCATCTGCAGGTCGCCAGTAAGCAGTTCTGCTGTCTCAGTGCTAGAAATAAACCAGATCTATTTTGGAACATGTGGGCCAAATGAGTTTTTATATATGTGGGCCACTTAAGGCTAATATGCAGTTTGCCAGTAGGTAGCATTTCCTTGATTGTGGCAGAAGTGGACCAGATCTGTTTTGGAACATGTGGGCTACAGGAATATTTATACATGTGGGCCACTTTTAACTAACATACAGTTTGCCATTCGGCAGAACTGAAATCTGTGCCAGAAGTGGGCCAGATCTGTTTTAAAACATTTAGGCCAAATGAGTTTTTATATATGTGGGCCCCTTTTGGCTCACCTGCAGTTTGCCAGTAGGCAGTTCTGCCATATCTGTGCAAGACGTAGACCAAATCTATTTTGGAACATGTGGGCCAAATGAGTTTTTAAAAATGTGGGCCACTTTTGGCTCACATGCAGTTTGCCAATAGGCAGTTCTGCCGTATTTGTGCCAGAAATGGACCAGATCTGTTTTGGAACATATGGGCTACATGAGTTTTTACAGACACAGGCCACTTTTAACTCACATGCACTTTGCTAGTACTGTCAAATCTGTGTCAAAAATGGGACAGTTGGGCCAAATGCATAGCAGGTTGCCAGTGCCGATGGTGAACCAGTAGTGCCATAACAGTGCCAGGTGTGACCCACATTGGCAAATGTGTTTAAATAGTTCTATTGAAGTTACGTATTCCAGACAGAGTTAGGCAGTACCTTCCGAACGTCCGTCCTCGAGGACTCATTTGTGCCGGTACAACCGTTACAAGCCCGAATGCACTAAACTGCAACCAGTCAAGCAACAAACCCACAACACCCTCAAACCTCTACAGATTACTCGTCCCTGAGAATTTCTCCACAGACAGCACAAGAACTCAGCCCATGTTTTGGGGATCAGTGCATGTCATCCAACGGTTTGATCCAAAGAGGCTCCTGCCACATCTCATCTCTTACACAGCGGAGCCAGGGAACACGGAGGCCGGCCGATAGGTGCAATTTGAAGCAACTTAAAAATGACAGCGGTAACGAGTCCTTTTCCCTGTGATGTAAAAAAAACCTTTCCCCGTCTGATTGCACCAGCTCCTCAGACAGCTCTGCTGAAAAACACCTTCTGGAAGAAAAGGCCAATTTGCAGCACCATGCTGCTGAACCGCCAGGCAGTAGTGCCATGAACAGCGCTCGCTGTACCGCTTCCCTATGGTGAAATGTTCCAAACGGGTATTATAAAGTACCGAACATCTGGACAACCCATAATAACCACTGAGGTAACACTGCCATAATTAGGTCTGATGTACTATCCGATTCGGGGTCCAATAGCTAGCGTCAGACCCCAAAATCAATCAAGAACGATGGATCCTGTGAACCCTCGGACAATCCCGCTCTCCTTTAATGAGCCACTGGATTTCTTTATGGAGGTCGGGGTCTGTAAGCAGCTAACCCCCTGTTGCATCTCCCTCCCCGGGAGCCTTCACCCAACTACTGAGTGCGCTACACACCTTTGGGGGTTTAAAGGGTCTAAGATCTTTCGGCTCCAGTCTGCTTGTCCAGGCGAGGCTCTTGTCGCTTTAGCATCCCTCAGTTTTGTGTATCTGGCTGCCCAATTAGATGTCCAGGAATCTACCCAGTGGTCTTCTACCTCCGTGCTTGTGATGAGAAGGTGGGGGTTAAATGGCTGGGGTGGGTAAGGTGGGTTGCAAAGGAAACTGTGGCCTCAGTGGGCTCCCACATTAGTACCCACTAACAAAGCCACACTGGGGTTTTATGGATACCCGTGATGTAGACCAGTGTTTCTCAGGCCGGCTCCTGGAGGCCCACCGCCCCACCTGCTTCACTACAGTGTGTTCAGATCAAGGGGTAGTGGTTAAAAGCTTCCCCTATGAAATGGGGCTCGGTGGCTTACACAGATTCGTAGGGACGACTTCAGCCCCCTTCAGAGTCCTCGCGTCTGTAGTAGGCATTTCAGCACAGGCGACTTTGTTGTGACGGCCGTGGGAAAGAGAAAACCCAACAAAGGGGCGGTGCCCTGTCTTTTTGCCCGGAATGATTACAGCATGCCCGCACCAAGGCTTAATGTTTGGCAACGTCGGCCGAGATGCCCTTCCCCGGTGTTGGCAGCGTCTGACACCAACCAAGAGGTGGAGGTACAGACAGCGCCTGATCATGATTACAGCGTTACCCCGACGACCTCAGCAACGGCAGATGCTTTGGCAAACAAGAACGAAGCACTGAAGAGAAAAAGACAAGAGCTACAACACCCAACACGATCAGATACAACACGGTTAGCTAGCAGTTAGATATTAGCGAACGAATCCTCTGTAAGTGTTTACCTATGGGCGCTAGCTAGCTACTAAGCTAATAAGCTAATAAGCCAAGTTAACTTACCTTCGTAATTACCGATGTAACTGGAGACGTACATCTTGAAGCCCTTCTCACGCTTACTCCTGGGTGCTGTTGGCGAAGCCTGAATGCTGTGCTGGACATCACTGATGGTTACTTTTGGCAAGTCTTGAAGACGTCGCATGTAAAATGCCGTTTTGCGTGCTGACCGGTGGAAAGCGGAAATGCTTGTGCTTACCAAACTTAGAACTGGAAACCGGAAACGTCGCCTTACGCAACTAGCCAATTGCAAACCGGAATTACAGATTAGTTGAAGTCGATTGCCATGCATTAAAAAATGTTCTAAACGGTCTACCGATTAATCGACCGATTAATCGACTAAAATCGACAGTTCGATTAACTGGCAACTTATGACGTCACCATACAGGTGTCACTAGGAATGCATCAACATTAGCGCCATGCTAACAGCTAGTTAACTGCATGGCTAAGTATTCTAAAAGTGTATGAGCATGCATTCCCAGTGCTTCCCAATTCCGTTACATGCCGGCTCGGCACGCGCTGGCCCGGCTGATGCCTCCTTGCCGTGTGCGCGGCTGACGACTCCTTGCCGTGTGTTCCAGTCACAGACGGTGACTTTAAGTGGAGCTTCTCCTAAAATGTGATTGGAAAGCAGCGGCTTTACCGCCAACTGTTCCCCGACACACACCCTGCGCTCTATTAGAGCTGATTTATCGCCCACATTACACACACATCTGCTCACAGACTAGCGCACACACTCGCCGCCTCGTCCAACCGCCCGTCTCTCACGTCCTGCTAGAATAAACTGCTCGGCGCTGTGGCGAAGGCCGCCTTCCGCTTGTTCTCCATCATAGTAGAAGTGAAGGATGAGGATAGATACGCATCTCTAAGCCTTCTTTAAGCGTACAACACTGTATCCCAGTCAGAGGCCACCCTTCATTCATTCCACTTTCAGTTCGAACAGCCGCCGAGTCCCAGCTATTCGTTTATCAGTGTCTGGAAAGCCGTTTACACAGGAGCTTCTATAGGCTGAACATAACGCCATCTCTCCGTATGTCCGGCGTCCACTCTAAACTCTATTCCATCGTCCATTCCTTTCAGGAGACTCACTCCTCAAAGAAATTGGCTAGTTGTGTAAGGCGACGTTTCCGGTTTCCGGTTCCCGGTTCTAAGTTTGGTAAGCACAAGCATTTCCGCTTTCCACCGGTTTCACAAGCGACGTCTTCAAGACTTGCCAAAAAGTAACCATCAGTGATGTCCAGCAGATCATTCTGGCTTCGTGGACAGCACCCAGGAGTTAGCGTGAGAAGGGCTTCGAGATGTACGTCTCCAGTTACATCGATAACTACGAAGGTAAGTTAACTTGGCTTATTAGCTTATTAGCTTAGTAGCTAGCTAGCGCCCATAGGTAAACACTTACAGAGGACTCGTTCGCTAATATCTAACTCTGCTAGCTAACCGTGTTGTAGCTAACCGTGTTGTAGCTAACCGTGTTGTAGCTAACCGTGTTGTAGCTCTTGTCTTTGTCTCTTCAGTGCTTCGTTTTCATTTGCCAAAGAGAAAGAGAGAAAAAGAGAGGGAGAGAAAAAGAAAGAGAGGGAGAGAGAGAGAGACCGAGAGAGAGAGAAAGAAAGAGAGAGACAAAGAAAGAGAGAGAGAGAGAGAATGAGAGAGAGAGAGAGAAAAAAGAGAGGGAGAGAGAAATAGAGAAAAAGAAAGAGAGAGAGAGAGAGAGAGAGAGAGAAAGAAAGAGAGAGAGAGAGAGAGAGAGAGAGAGAGAGAGAGAGGGAAAGAAAGAGAGAGAGAGAGAGAGAGAGAGAGAGAGAGAGAGAGAGAGAGAGAGAGAGAGAGAGAGAGAGAGAGAATGAGAGAGAGAGGGAGAAAGAAAGAGAGAGAGAGAGGGACAGAAAGAGAGAGAGAGAGAGAGAGAGAGAGAGAGAGAGAGAGAGAGAGAGAGAAAGAGAGAGAGAGAAAAAAAGAGAGAGAGAAAATGAGAGAGAGAGAAAAAGAGAAAGAGAGAGAGAGAGAGAGAGAGAGAGAGAGAGAGAGAGAGAGAGAGAGAGAGCTGTCAGAATGTCACTGTAGCGTCATTTAAGGTGCACTGGATCTGGTGAAATGGAGCTGAACCTCTTCCCCACAACATTCTGTGTAAGACGCTGCATTCTCATTAGCTTAGTAGCTAGCTAGCGCCCATAGGTAAACACTTACAGAGGACTCGTTCGCTAATATCTAACTCTGCTAGCTAACCGTGTTGTATCTAATCGTGTCGGGTGTTGTAGCTCTTGTCTTTTTCTCTTCTCGTTGGTCGTCTCCACCAAGACAGAAGCGGGACTCGTCACTGAAGATGACCCGCTGCCGTTCTGAGTCACTCCATGACAGTCTGGCACGACACCACTGTAGTGTTTGGTGACGGTGACGTGGTGTTAAGGCCAGCACCAGACAGCATGCATTACTAACATGTCCATCGGACGCCCTGGAGGCGAACCCCAGACTAGGACTAGGCTCGGACTGCTTTCACACCCGACTAAACTTAACGAACTTCTAGAGCAAACGGATGGAAAAAGGACGTACACTGCTGCCCCCTACTGGATATGTCTTCAAATTGCAGTGACAGAAGCGTTTCAGGTACGGGTGCCGTCTGTGGAGTCCTGTGCTACACCGGTGGTGCATGATGGCATCTGAAAAAGCGACGCACCAGCCAGTTCTACGCTGTGATCATGATCAGGCGCTATCTGCACTGCCATCTCTTGGTCGGTGTCAGACGCTGCCAACACCGGGAAAGGGCGTCTCGGCCGACGTTGCCAAACATTAAGCCTTGGTGCGGGCATGCTGTAATCGTTCCAGGCAGAAAGACAGGGCTCCGCCCCTTTGTTGGGTTTTCTCTTTCCCACGGCCGTCACAACAAAGTCGCCTGTGTTGAAATGCCTACTACAGACGCGAGGACTTTGAAGGGGGCTACGAATCTGTGTTAGCCACCGAGCCCGCACCTCAGGGTCCACTGGAACCCTATGAAAGCTAATCTCCGAGTTGTACCTTGAAGAATTAGCACACAGAGGCCCACAGCGATGTAGAGATGTCTTCTTCTCTAGACGTTGATACGTCAGTCGTTCCTCCTTTATCTTAAAAACACTCATGGTTGCTATTGCTTTCCACAGATTCGCTCAATTCTCCTCACATCTACTACAACCGGAAACAGTGATGAGACCCATGATCCCATGATCCTTCTGGTCACTGAAATCATAATGATGGCGTATAGTCTCCAGATCCCAAACTCATCCATCAAGCTAACCCTGATTATGTAAGCTCTGGCGTGCACCGGGGCATCGCAGCGCGACCTGGTGCGTGCTAACGGAACCGCATCCACATCTTATTAATGCCATCGCCCCCACATGAGCGCGGCGGCTGATTAGCACACAGCCGGCGCACTTCAGCACTCAGGTAACCTTGAGCTCCCATTGATTTCAGCGGGCTGGATGAGACTGCAGCGCAGGAGAGATTTCTGAACGGTAAGCAGGAGATCGGAGGCGCGCTCCGCTACAAAGGAGAGCGAGGGACTGGGAGTCAGGCTCGGATGAAGGGAGCGGCGCTTCAGGATAAGAAACCCTAACGAGCGCTCAGCGTCCGGTGGGGCCGCGGCTGGAAGGAATCAGATAGAAAGTTTCAAGCCTCCTTTGAAAGAAGACTTTCGCGGATCCAAGGACTGTCAACGGCGACAGCACTGCTCTGGTCTGCCCAACAGAGGGCGTGTACGGCATACCAATCAGGAGGTGAGGGCTGCGCTATGCGTTGGGTTCATAGTCCAGTCAGTGACCGTCTGGTCAGTTTGATACGGAGATGCAAAACGAGCGGAGAGGGTAGCGCAGCGTTAGTGCCAGGAACCGGAGTCTCTCCGAAGTACCCAACGAACCTGGCGTCTCGGTATGGAGCTGTAGAGGTTCCTAATGGTGTCCCGTGATAATCCATCCCATGCAGCTTGAACATCCTCACACAGTTCCTGCAGATGGTGCGGTAGGGGTGGAGGTGGAGCGACACCAGGTCTTCTGGACGTGTGACACCAAACCGTTCATCTTGGTGCTGACCACGGTGCCTCCACACACGGATTCGTTGGGCGTCTCCACCAAGACAGAAGCGGGACTCGTCACTGAAGATGACCCGCCGCCATTCTGAGTCACTCCATGACAGTCTGGGGCTACACCACTGTAGTCTTTGGTGACGGCGACGTGGTGAAAAAGGACGTACACTGCTGCCACCTACTGGATATGTTTTCAAATTGCAGTGACAGAAGCGTTTCAGGTACGGGTGCCGTCTGTGGAGTCCTGTGCTACACTGGTGGTGCATTAAGGCATCAGAAAACGCGACGCACCAGCCAGTTCACAACACGCCGACATCAGACACCCAACCATGTTTGCTAACCCAACAAACCAGACGTCTCGGTATGGAGCTGTAGAGGTTCCTAATGGTGTCCTGTGATAATCCATCCCATGCAGCTTGAACATCCTCACACAGTTCCTGCAGATGGTGCGGTAGGGGTGGAGGTGGAGGGACACCAGGCCTTCTGGACGTGTGACAACACATCGTTCATCTTGGTGCTGACCACGGTGCCTCCACACACGGATTCGTTGGGCGTCTCCACCAAGACTAAAGCGGGACTCGTCACTGAAGATGACCCGCTGCCGTTCTGAGCCACTCCACGACAGTCTGGCACGACACCACTATCTATAAATATCTCTATCTATCTATCTATCTATCTATCTATCTATCTATCTATCTATCTATAAATATCTCTATCTATCTATCTATCTATCTATCTATCTATCTATAAATATCTCTATCTATCTATCTATCTATCTATAAATATCTCTATCTATCTATCTATCTATCTATCTATCTATAAATATCTCTATCTATCTATCTATCTATCTATCTATCTATCTATCTATCTATCTATCTGTCTATCTATAAATATCTCTATCTATCTATCTATCTATCTATCTATCTATCTATCAACATCTCTATCTATCTATCTATCTATCTATCTATCTATCTATCTATCTATCTGTCTATCTATAAATATCTCTATCTATCTATAAATATCTCTATCTATCTATCTATCTATCTATAAATATCTCTATCTATCTATCTATCTATCTATCTATCTATCTATCTATCTATAAATATCTCTATCTATCTATCTATCTGTCTATCTATAAATATCTCTATCTATCTATCTATCTATCTATCTATCTATCTATCTATCTATCTATATATAAATATCTCTATCTATCTATCTATCTATCTATCTATCTATCTATCTATCTATCTATCTATAAATATCTCTATCTATCTATCTATCTATCTGTCTATCTATAAATATCTCTATCTATCTATCTATCTATCTATCTATTTATCTATATATAAATATCTCTATCTATCTATCTATCTATCTATCTATAAATATCTCTATCTATCTATCTATCAATAAATATCTCTGTTTATCTATCTATCTATCTATCTATCTATAAATATCTCTGTCTATCTATCTATCTATCTATCTATCTATCTATCTATCTATCTATCTATCTATCTATCTATCTATAAATATCTCTGTCTATCTATCTATCTATCTATCTATCTATCTATCTATCTATATAGAGTGCAACAAAGTGTCCACTGTGTCCCTTTTTCGTCCAGAACCACCCTATTTCATGAACTTGTTCGGTTCGGGCTTCTTAGAACCTTGGTTCCGTTCAGGGAACCAGTCTGGCTTTGCCCCAGTTTTCATAGGCAACAAGAAACATCAAAGGATACGGCATCAGTGTCAACAGGGGGCGCTGCACAGCGGTAGTAAAGAGTGGAACCACGATGGCGGAGCGTATAGGTTCCCCGCGAGTGTTTGTGCTGTCACTCCAGATGTTTGTTTGTATCCAGGAAGCAGCACGGACCAACGACTGGAGATACGAAGACGTAGAAGAGGTTCTCCAGCTGACCACTGGGTGTCGCCATTGTAGGCTTCTCTGTCCTCATCAACTGACACGCCCCACGGATGTAGTCACAGTTCATTCGGAAGAGCCTACTATTCCTTGGTTGCAGCTGGGAAGGAATGCTTCAGGTTCCGAACATTTCATACCGCTCATTCCTGAATGTCGTACATCCGTGGAAGTCCGCTACGTACTTTTTCCCACTCGCCAAAAGCCAGGAAGTGGATCTCACTGGCGCTGGGGATGGAGCTCTGAAGGATATGGCTATGGCTATCCTTCCCAAACTGCCTTGTCTCATCCACTCACACCAACACACCACACACTACCACACCACCACCACCACCTGGTGGTGGTCCTGAGCACTTACGAATGACAGCACCTATACGGTAAGAGGTCCGTCTCTCTCACCTGTCTTTTCCCGTCTCCCTCTTGAAGATGGTGTCGCAGTAGTTCATGCGCTCCTCCGTGGTGACGTAGATGCGGGCGTGGGGGTAGTTGTCCACGGCCTGCCGCAGCATGTTGTAGACGATGCCCTTGCCGTCCACCCGCATGTTGCGCAGGGGCCCCCAGACCACGTACACCGTCTCGTTGCCCTGGCCAAAGAAGTGCTGGGGCTTCTGTAGCAGCAGCGGCACGCTGGTGTGCGAGACCACCCGAAGGTCAGTGCGGCGCCCCACGTCCAGCTCAAAGCCACGGGTGGGCGCTATGTTCATCCGCCACACGCAGGAGGAGCGCTCAATCTCGTGACCCGCCTGCCGGCCCAGCATCTGACCCGAACTGGACACCACGCTGCAGACATCGCAGCGCAGCTTCAGAGGCTACGAGAGGGGAGACAGAACGGCAGGTCAGTTGATCACATCACTCACACCCCATGACCACACATACCAATCTGTAACCCAGAATAAAAGACATATCTGGAAAAAAATCGAAAATAAAATTAATATCTAGAATAAAAGTCCACTAAAACGAACCTCTAGATACAGGTTCCAGTGAAGTGAATATCCAGAGCGACCTTCTAATCAAACTTGTACCCAGAATGAAGTTTTATTAGGAATTATTATCTAGAATGTTCTAATACCGTTTATATCTAGAATGTGACAAAATTGTCACCTAGAAATAAATTCTAATAAATGAATACCCAGAGTAATGCTGTATTAAAGTTAATATAAATAATAAAGTTGTAATAAAAGATTAATGTAGATTAAGGCTCTAATAAAATTACTATCTAAAATTCCAATAAAATGACCGTGGTGATAATACTCTATAATATAATTCTGTAATTAAATTAATATAAAGAATAAAGTTTTAATAAAATTAATATCCAGAATTCCTTGGTGATCAAATCTTGAGGTAAGATATTGGACCGTAATTGAATTTTAATATATATTAACAATAAATTGCTTTATTAAGTTTATCTATCTATCTATCTATCTATCTATCTATCTATCTATCTATCTATCTATCTACCTATCTATGTCTATCTATCTACCTATCTATGTCTTTCTTTCTATCTATCTATCTATCTGTCTATCTATCTATGTCTATCTATCTACCTATCTATGTCTATCTATCTATCTATCTATCTATCTATGTATCTATCTATCTATCTATCTATCTATCTACGTATCTATCTATCTATCTATCTACGTATCTATGTATCTATCTATCTATCTATCTATGTCTTTCTTTCTATCTATCTATCTATCTATCTATCTATCTATCTATGTCTATCTATCTATCTATCTACGTATCTATCTATCTATCTATCTTTCTATCTATCTATGTCTATCTATCTATCTATCTATCTATCTATCTATCTATCTATCTATGTCTATCTATCTAAGTCTATCTATCTATGTCTGGCTATCTATCTATCTATCTACGTATCTATCTATCTATCTATCTATCTATCTACGTATCTATCTATCTATCTATGTCTATCTATCTATCTATCTATCTATCTATGTCTATCTATCTATCTATCTATCTAAGTCTATCTATCTATATCTATCTATCTATCTAAGTCTATCTGTCTATCTATCTATCTATCTATCTATCTACCTATCTGAGTGTGATTTTGTACATGACTGAAACAGTGATTCTAAACTTCTGCATGGCCCTGTATAAATCAGTGATGAAGTATGGATGTTGTACAGGTACTGATGTTATCCTGGTGCAGCCGGATCATTATCTAGGTGTGCTGAACATTCCAGCATCTGTTGGGCTTCACCAGAAACCAGCAATGACAGCATCGTCCAGGAGCTGTTACCACCAAATCTCACAGTGGAGACTCAGTTACACATACAACCACCCTGCACAACCACCCTGCACCACCACCCAGCCCAACCAACCTGCACAACCACCCTGCACAACCACCCTGCACAACCACCCTGCACAACCAACCTGCACAACCACCCTGCACAACCAACCTGCACAACCACCCAGCCCATCCACCCTGTACAACCAACCTGCACAACCACCCTGCACAACCACCCTGCACAACCAACCTGCACAACCAATCTGCACAACCGCCCTGCACAACCACACTGCACAACCACCCTGAACAACCAACCTGCACAACCACCCTGCACAACCACCCTGCACAACCACCCTGCACAACCACCCTGACTCCAGACACCCACTCACACTCTCACTCGCAGACCACTCGATGTGTTCCACCACGGGCAATGTGTAATACTCAGAGACCACCCTGCATGTACCCTGGGACAACACAGCATCAAGCTAGCAACCACCTGGGCCACAGTAGCATTGATAGCACTGCACTCGCAATACTAACAGCTCAGCAACCTCCTGAGCTACTACAAAGTTATCTGACCATTTTTTGGACATGTCTCCTTTTCTCATTGAGGGGCTAATAGACCAGCTACACCTCCTTTCAGACCTCCATAGCGTTGAGGTGTCTTCTCACAGTGGAAGGATGGACAGAAACACATGTGGAGGTCCTCAGATCTGAAGAAAGAGCGGACCCTGAGCACTTCACTGGTTTGTGGCTGAAACCCCTGAAGGTCGATGATTGCCCTCTTGTGTTCTGTAGGCTCCTAGGCTGCGTCTGAAATCGCCTACTAAGTGTGGAAGTACTAGGCTGAACCCAGTGAGCACTGCTTAACCGGTGAAGCAGTAGGGTCCTTCAGTACGCGAGTACGTAGCACCCACGCAACCTCGGACGTACTACGTCCGCCATCTTGCCAATTTCATTTGACGTAAGACGTCACGCCATCCCTGTAGAAGCCCCGCCATTCATTCCTATAGACGTGTAACATGGGCTTTATATTCTCCGCAGGGCGGTTCATACCGTCACTCAGTGTTCCACAAAAAGTTGTCCACTTGTCCAGAGTCAACGTCCCACTTTCCGCCATTCTTTCTTCTACAGCAGGGGTGCACAACATACGGCCCGCGGGCCAGATACGGCCCGGTAAAACTGTCAATCCGGCCCGCGAAAGGAAGTGCTGATGCATTTTTAATTTAAATAATGCTGCCACTTTAAATTCATTGGGAAGTTTGATGACATTGCGGAACACTGCCACCTGGTGTTTACTTTCCAAAACTTTAATTATTCTCCCGCCCGAAGCCATCGCCATCCGCCGAAGCGCGCGATTCTGCCTCCCCCCCCACCCGAAGCCATCGCCATCCGCCGAAGCGCGCGATTCTGCCACCCATCCCCACGCAACCTCAGACGTACTACGTCCGCCATCTTGCCAATTTCATTTGACGTAAGACGTCACGCCATCCCTGTAGAAGCCCCGCCATTCATTCCTATAGACGCGTAACATGGGCTTTATATTCTCCGCAGGGCGGTTCATAACGTCACTCAGTGTTCCACAAAAAGTTGCTCCACAGCTCCAGTGGAATCATGGGATAGCACAGTGTGCTGCACTCGCATACTTGATCATCTCACCGGAAGCAGTACGTCATCCGGGGAACTTTCGCCTACTGCTTTATGACTACTGCGGATTCGGACACCTTCGGATTCCTTCCCAACAGCACGGCACTCCCACACCTCCTTCTGGGAGCGGATATATAGGCGTACAGGATGGCCAACCCAAACAAGCTACAGTAATGCATCCTGATACGAGTGGAATTACCTTCCAGCTGGGAAAAGCGATGACAAAGCCCTTTCGGAAACGGAACCTAGAAAACACTGGCTCTGTTAAAAATGACTTTCCAGTCTTTCTTAGAAACGCCACACGTCAGCACCCGGCTCCTATGCATATACAGATTATACGAAGCGTGGTCCAGCACCTTCCTTACTGTGGTTTGTAGGCGCCCGAGACAGCTGTGTCATCAGCTTGGGAGTGGATTTTGTGCAAACCTTGAATAATTAGCCTGCTAAGCTCCAGCAAAGGCAAGACAATCCTCCCCCTGGAAGTGCCCATGCTTCCTCGTTCCAAACAGGCAGTGAAGCTAATTGGAGGCAGCGAGAGGACAGAGCGCTGTCATTCGGCGCCAACCGAGCGCTCCTCTATGCTGACTGAGGCGACAGCAGTTATCGTCCGAGTGGCGGTATCATATCCATCACCCCGCTCTCTCAGTGTAGGTGGCTAATGTAGCGGACGGGCGCTATCGGAACGCCCCTCCCAACAAATCACAGCTTGTTCGTGACGCTTGGCCGGTCAGCGCAATCGGGAGACAAACTGCCACGACGGCTGGATAATAGAGGTGATCGATACCATATGGGTGACCAGCCGTCCTGTACGCCTCCCTGTATCGTAGCCATGCTGGTGTGCTTCAGTGACCAGACCGGATGACATTCCAGCACCGCGAGCACCAAAACGGTATTCCGAAGTGGCTCTCTTGTGGTGTCATGTCATGCCGTCTGTCCTGGAAGTCTTTCAGATGGCCATAAGTATGTGGACACCTCACTGTTACGCCTACACGCACTTGCTGAACATCCTGGTCCAATGGACCCGCCTCTTCTTTAAGGCTGTAACAGCCTCCTCTCTTCCCGGAAGGCTTTCCACAAGATTCCGGAGTGTGTCTGTGGGAATTTGTGCCCATTCAGTCAACAGAACACTTGTGAAATCAGGGACTGGTGTTGGATACGAAGACCTGGCTCACAATCAACAGTCACAATCACAAAAGTGTTCAGGGGGGCTGGGGTCAGGGTCTGTGGAGTTGTGTAGCTGTGAACATGGTCTTAGTACGTCGTAGTGTTAGCACCACCCTTCACTGGAACCCTGAAAACCCTGATAGGCCCAGACCATTCTCCCTCCTCCGCTACACTCTCCTGTTGCCACTATGCCTTTTGGTACGTAGCCTTCTCCTGGCGCCTGGCAGATTTGTGCATCCGGCTGCCAGACTGCTCTGTGGTGAAGGTTGCTCTTTAACACCCGGTGGCCCCATCTGACCCCATGAGCTCACCAGACCAAAAACTCCCATGTCCTCGGTAACACCTCCACCAGCACCAATACCAGCTGTGAGTGGATTGGGCATGGACTGGACCAGTTTCTGGATGTAGGCCACATCAGTGTTCAGAGACTCTGGCTCCATCAAAGAATTGGTCAGTTGGGCCAGATTTGGTGGATGCCTTCCCTGGCACAATTCCGAGGAGAATTCCCTGTAGACTGGGATTTTCCCACTGCTGGTAGACCTGTATGCCCGTACGCTGCTTCCATACACCTGCAGATTCAGCTACTTCCTTCACACTATGGTCTTTGGCCACGCCCACACGCTCAGTCACTCCTTTAACATCTACTCTGGAGCGTTTTCCACACATGGAACCAGACACTCCCTGCACTGTAGCACCTCTTCCCAATCTATGGATCCCATCCCTCACACCCCACAGGTATTTATAGTCTTATCATCCTCGTGCAGCGCCACCTGCAGGAGCATGTAGTTACTACCACCTTAAACGTGCAAGGGGACTCATTCTTTGTCTGCTGAGCTTATGATGATAGCACTCATGGTTGTCTGGGGCAGCTCTAGCAGGCCAGAGGTTTAACAGACTGGCTTGTGGTAAAGGTGGTGTCCTGAGCACTTCACTGGTTAGTGGCTGAAACCCCTGAAGGTCGATGATTGCCCTCTTGTGTTCTGTAGGCTCCTAGGCTGCGTCTGAAATCGCCTACTAAGTGTGGAAGTACTAGGCTGAAGCCAGTGCGCACTGCCCGACCGGTGAAGCAGTAGGGTCCTTCAGTACGTGAGTATGTAGCACCCACGCAACCTCGGACGTACTACGTCCGCCATCTTGCCAATTTCATTTGACGTAAGACGTCACGCCATCCCTGTAGAAGCCCCGCCATTCATTCCTATAGACGTGTAACATGGGCTTTATATTCTCCGCAGGGCGGTTCATAACGTCACTCAGTGTTCCACAAAAAGTTGTCCACTTGTCCAGAGTCAACGTCCCACTTTCCGCCATTCTTTCTTCTACAGCAGGGGTGCACAACATACGGCCCGCGGGCCACATACGGCCCGGTAAAACTGTCAATCCGGCCCGCGAAAGGAAGTGCTGATGCATTTTTAATATAAATAATGCTGCCACTTTAAATTCATTGGGAAGTTTGATGACATTGCGGAACACCGCCACCTGGTGTTTACTTTCCAAAACTTTAATTATTCTCCCGCCCAAAGCCATCGCCATCCGCCGAAGCGCACGATTCTGCCTCCCCCCCGAAGCCATCGCCATCCGCCGAAGCGCGCGATTCTGCCACCCATCCCCACGCAACCTCAGACGTACTACGTCCGCCATCTTGCCAATTTCATTTGACGTAAGACGTCACGCCATCCCTGTAGAAGCCCCGCCATTCATTCCTATAGACGCGTAACATGGGCTTTATATTCTCTGCAGGGCGGTTCATAACGTCACTCGGTGTTCCACAAAAAGTTGCTCCACAGCTCCAGTGGAATCATGGGATAGCACAGTGTGCTTTATTCGCATACTTGATCATCTCACGGGAAGTACGTCATCCGGGGAACTTTGACCTACTGCTTTATGACTACTGCGGATTCGGACGCTACACATTCTCGCCTACGGCTCTCGGACGCTCTCGGGGTTTCGGACGCAGCGCTAGTTTCAACCCCTGAGTATCAACCAACTTCAGCTGAAGAGCAAACGCTTGACCCGAGACTCTTTCCACAGGGCACTGTTTCAGCCTCTAGCCTCTCTGCAGAGAAGGACAAACGGACGGACAGACGTGCTGCTGTAGCCTCGGACTGTCGCCGGCCCCCCTCGCATTAACGTGCAGTGTGTCCCGGTCTGCCACGCTCCACCACTCTTCACAGCTCCATGCACATATCGATCGAGCCGGGCCCCAGCAGAGTACTCGCTCTCGATCTATCTCATCTCAGAGACCCTATGTGTCTACACATGACCCGGACACCATCCGCCTATAGAACCGTGCAGCTGAGACATGCTACCGTATTAAAGGCCAGTTCCACAGGTTCGCCCAGCATGCTTCAGTCAGCAGGTGTGCAGGTGTGTTGGTGAGTGTTGTGAGGTCATACAATGCTAATAAGGATGTAACCCGTGTGTTAGCCCCCCCAGGTATCCCTCCACCCTGCATGGATGTCAGCAATAGATCGCTCTGGAATATGCCTCATGGGAACCCAGTCGTGGACCCGAGGTAAAGGAACCGGCCTTGTGACCGGAGGGCCGTCGGTTCCTTTCCCTGAATCAGTAACGACTGAAGTTCCCTTGAGCAAGGCACCTAACCCCCACCTGCTACCTGGGCGCTTATAAATGTACATAGAGAAGAAAATCACTTCATGAATAACTTGGGTTTGATGCTTTATAACACTGTTATAACAGAACAAATGTCTGGTACTTCAGTTTAAGGGTCACATTACAATGCTATGCACATCTTTGGTCATCATGTGACCACTGATATAAGCTGACTAAATTCTACTATGAGTACTGCTTTATAAGCATGTTATTAAGTGCTTATGCATGTGTTATAATGTTTCTATGCAGACATTTCCATAAAATGTTATGGATGTTTCTATGTATATACATATATCTGTCAAATATCTGACACTTATGGCTCTTAGTCAATGTACATGTATGTTAGAGAACGTCATAGTCTAACATATGATGTCTTATAACTATGAGGCTTTATAACACTGTTATAAACAGAAGGAATATCTGTCACTTCAGTTAAAGGGTCAATGCAAAGACATTTTTTTCTTAACACATCTTGGGTCATCTTGCAATGACTGATTTAAGCTGTTTATAGATACCGAAGTACTGCTTTATAAGTATGTTATTAAGAGCTTATACATGTGTTATTACGTTTCTATGCAGACATTTCTGCCTTTGAATAAAATGTTATGGATGTATATACATATATCTGTCAAATATCTGACACTTTAACATATGGCTCTTAGTCAATGTCCATGTACGTTAGAGAACGTCATAGTCTAACATCTAATGTCTTATTACTGATAGAACTACAGAGGAACAACATCACTTTCTGAATTACTTGGGAATGAGGCTTTATAACACTGTTATAAACAGAAGGAATATCTGTCACTTCAGTTAAAGGGTCAATGCAGACATTTTTTTCTTAACACATCTTGGGTCATCTTGCAACTACCGATTTATCCTGTTCATAGATACCGAGGTGCTGCTTTATAAGTATGTTATTAAGAGCTTATGCATGTGTTATGAACATGGTAAAACGTACATAGAGAAGAAAATCACTTCATGAATAACTTGGGTTTGATGCTTTATAACATTGTTATAAACAGAACAAATGTCTGGTACTTAAGTTTAAGGGGCACATTACAATGCTATTTTCTTCACATCTTTGGTCATCATGTGACTACTGACATAAGCTGTCTGTAAATTCTACTATGACTACTGCTTCATAAGCATGTTATTAAGTGATTATGCATGTTTTATAATGTTTCTATGCAGACATTTCCATAACATGTTATGGATGTTTCTATGTATATACATATATCTGTCAAATATCTGACACTTTAACGTATGGCTCTTAGTCAATGTCCACGTCTGTTAGAGAACGTCATAGTCTAACATATGATGTCTTATTACTATGAGGCTTTATAACACTGTTATAAACAGAAGGAATATCTGTCACTTCAGTTAAAGGGTCAATGCAAAGACGTTTTTTCTTAACACATCTTGGGTCATCTTGCAACGACTGATTTGTGATATTTATAGATACCGAGGTACTGCTTTATAAGTATGTTATTCAGCGCTTATGAATGTGTTATAAAGGTTTTATGTAGGTAGAAATGGCCTTGCTTTAAGCATGCTAGTTTTTGTAATTTTCTTCCTTATCTTAAGTAATACTTTCCTTTATAAGTATGTTATTCAGTGCTTATACATGTGTTATTAGGTTTTTATGCAGACATTTCTGCCTTTGAATAAAATGTTATGGATGTTTCTATGTACAGTATATATGTTAAACCTGTATCTGTAAAATATCTGACACTTTAACGTATGGCTCTTAGTCAATGTCCAGGTACGTTAGAGAACGTCATAGTCTAACATCTAATGTCTTCTTACTGATAGAACTACAGAGGAACACCATCACTTTCTGAATTACTTGGGAATGAGGCTTTATAACACTGTTATAAACAGAGGGAATATCTGTCACTTCAGTTAAAGGGTCAATGCAAAGACTTTTTTCTTAACACCTTGGACAACTACTGATTTGCGCTATTTATAGATAGAGGTACTGCTTTATAAGTATGTTATTCAGTGCTTATGCATGTGTTATAAAGGTTTTATGTAGGTAGAAATGGCCTTGCTTTAAGCACGCTAGTTTTTGTAATTTTATTTTAAGTCATCTTGTGATTATTGATATAGCAGTATTTATAAACATGTTATTCCGTGTTAGGATGTTTCTATATAGGTGGATATTTTATAGTTATATATACTGTATATCTGCCATTTTACTGTAAGGCTCCTAATGTCAACACCAATGTCCCAAGTCATATAACCTCTTAGGTCCTCTTGCTATTACAGTATAAGCTGCTTATTAATATCGGAGTACTGCTTTATAAATGTTATTCAGTGCTTATGCATGTTTTATGAATACTACGGGTGTTTCTTAAAGTGTTTTGTATTAGACATGGTAAAAGATATAGTAAGAGGAGCAGTATGATTTCCTTATTACTTGGTAATAATGCTTTATAACACTGTTATAAACATAACGGTCTCACTTTAATTTAAGGGTCCTAGTGTCAATTACAATGGCCTTATGGACGTTTCTGTATTTATGTGTGTAACAGTGTAATTGACACAAAGGGTTCTAATATCGATACTATGACCATTTATGTACGTTTTGGTGCATTATGTTTATTCAGTGTCTTTTATGCCATGTGTTATAAAGGTTTTTGGTGTCATTTTCTTCCTAACACTTATCTTAAAGTCATCTTGTTGATTAGTGAGTATAGCAGTATTAATACATGTTAGATGTGTTAGAGGTCCGGTGTCTATATGGTACGTTTTCGTATATAGTGGTAGCCTTCAAATAAAATGGTTATGGCATTTTTTTTGGATGATGATATGATTCTGTATTTTTATAATATACTGATAGCAATGATTAGCAGAGTGTGCTCACTGCCCCCTAGTGTTATACGTGTATATGGTGTTTCACTTTACACAGATGGGTATAAACATGGTTCACCTATAAACACAGCAGTGGTGTGAATGTGTTTCCCAGGGAAGGGTGGACTAACGGATATGGCCCAGAATTGTTTGGGGTCGAAACTCATGGTTCCAGTATGACTCCCATTCAAATTACACGAGGTGGGGGTTTTGTCCTTCATCTATATACGAGTAGCTCATTTGGGCGATGTCCTGTTTTCCCTTGGGTAGCGATGCTATGAGCTCTGTAGCCTAGAGCACCACATCCATCTGCTTCTATTGAATCAACCCAGGGAGGGTGTGAAAAGAGCTTTGCTGTGATAACGCCCCTTTAAGATGATGATGATGAATGAGCTGATGGGCACCGCATCCTGTGGTAATGACGATTGCAGAGGAACCGCAAGGAACCGTAGAGACTGGGAAAAAAGAGAATCCCCCTCTGCTTGGCAGAACCTTTCCGGAAACACCAATGGAAGAGGTAGCAGGAAGAGCATGTCCCCCAGATGCTAGTCGAGAACGTGGAGAGAGAGATAAACACACGTCCAGGTTTGAATGGCTTCATGTTAGGCTTCTTCCTGTTTTTTGGCTTACAGTGCTGTAGGTGTGTGCGTCGGGGGCATGCTGAGGCGCATAAGGACGCTCTGCGAGTCACTGTGCCGCCCCACAGGTCTCTCTCCTCTATTGTCCCGGCCTCAAACAGAGCGTGAACGGAACCGGAGCCCGGAGAGAGAGCTACACAGCGGAGCGCCTGCGCCGCGACAGGAACACACTTTAATCTCTTATATAAGCCCGGCGGCCCGCGGCGCAGCCCAGCGCTCAGATTATGGTGCTGTTGTTTTGGGGTGGAGGTCAGCTGTGGGTGGAAGCATTGCACACTTTGTTTTAAGATTACTACAGTGCAGCATATTTACAGTGTCTGGTGTTCAGGGTATTTACACCCATCAGCCGTAACATCATAGTCCAGTTTATCAGCTCCACTGGCCATATAGGACACGCTGTAGCTCTACAGGTCCAGACTGGGGTCCTGTTCCTCTGTGTACTGTATTACCCTGTTCTTCAATGGTCAGGACCCCCACAGGACCACCACAGAGCAGGTATGATGTGGGTGGTCGACTGAGAATCGTCCACCGACCAAAACTATCCAGCCAATAGCGTCCTGAAGGCAGCATCCTAGGGGCAGCATCCTAGGGGCAGTATGGTGGGGACAGTGTCTTGGGGGCGGCCTTTTGGGGGCAGCATCCTAGGGGCAGCATTGTGGGGACAGTATCATGGGGGCAGTGTCCTGGGGCGGCGTACTAGGGGCAGTATCCTAGGGGCAGTATCTTGGGGGCAGTGTCCTGGGGCGGCCTTTTGGGGGCAGCATCCTAGGGGCAGTATCGTGGGGACAGTGTCCTGGGGTGGCCTTTTGGGGGCAGCATCATAGGGGCAGTATGGTGGGGACAGTGTCCTGGGGGCGGCCTTTTGGGGGCAGCATCCTAGGGGCAGTATGGTGGGGACAGTGTCTTGGGGTGGCCTTTTGGGGGCAGCATCCTAGGGGCAGCATTGTGGGGACAGTATCGTGGGGACAGTGTCTTGGGGCGGCCTTTTGGGGGCAGCGTACTAGGGGCAGCATCGTGGGGACAGTATCATGGGGGCAGTGTCCTGGGGAGGCCTTTTTGGGGTACGGGCGAGCATCCTAGAGGCGGTGGCAGGTAGGGTGGGGACAGTGTGTCCTAGGGGGCGGCATTTTGTGGGGCAGCATCCTAGGGCAGTATGGTGGGGACAGTGTCCCCTGGGGCAGCCGCCTTTTAGGGGCAGCATACTAGTGGGGAAGTATGGTGGGGACAGTGTCCTTGGGAGTGGGCCTTTTGGGGGGCTAGCATCCATAGGGGCAGTAGGGTGGGGACAGTGTCCCTGGCGGGGGTGGCTTTTTGGGTGGCAGCATCCTTAGGGGCAGTATTGGTGGGGAACAGTGGTCCTGGGGTGCTGGCCTTTTGGGGGCAGCATCCTAGGGGCAGTAGGGTGGGGACAGTGTCCTGGCGGTGGCCTTTTGGGGGCAGCATCCTAGGGGCAGTAGGGTGGGGACAGTGTCCTGGGGGTGGCCTTTTGGGGGCAGCATCCTAGGGGCAGTATGGTGGGGACAGTGTCTTGGGGCGGCCTTTTGAGGGAAAGCATACTAGGGGCAGTATCGTGGGGACAGTGTCTTGGGGGTGGCCTTTTGGGGGCAGCATCCTAGGGGCAGTATGGTGGGGACAGTGGCCTGGGGGTGGCCTTTTGGGGGCAGCATCCTAGGGGCAGCATTGTGGGGACAGTATCATGGGGGTGGCCTTTTGGGGGAAAGCAAAATAGGGGCAGTATGGTGGGGACAGTGGCCTGGGGGGGGCCTTTTGGGGGCAGCATCCTAGGGGCAGAATGGTGGGGACAGTGGCCGGGGCGGCGGCCTTTTGGGGGTGGTTGGCAGCATCCTAGGGGCAGTATGTGTGGGGACAGTGGCCTGGGGGGCCTTTTGGGTGTCAGCTCCTAGGGGCAGCATCGTGGGGACAGTATCATGGGGGGCAGTGTCCTGGGGCGGCCTTTTGGGGGCAGCATCCTAGGGCCAGTATGGGTGGGGACAGTGTCCTGGGGGGCGGCCCTTTTGGGGGGAGGCATCATCCTAGGGGCAGTATTGTGGGGGCAGTGTCTTGGGGCGGCCTTTTGGGGCGCGTGTACTAGGGCGCAGTATGGTGGGGACAGTGTCCCTGGGGGCGGCCTTTTGGGGGCAGCACTCCCAGGGGCAGTATGGTGGGGATACAGTGGTCCCTGGGGTGGGCCTTTTGTGGGCAGCATCCTAGGGCCAGTTCACGTTGGGAACAAGTGTGTGATCCTGGTGGGCTGGCCTTTTGGGGGACCGAGCACGGCGTATAGGGCGAGTCAGTTATGGTGGGGACAGTTGTCCCTGGTGGCGGCCTTTTGGGGGCAGCATCCTAGGGCAGTATCCTGTGGGGCCAGTGTTCTTGGGGGGCGGCCTTTTTGAGGAAACAGCATACTGCATAGGGGCCAGTATCGTGGGGACAGTGTCTTGGGGGTGGCCTTTTTGGGGGCAGCATCCTAGGGCGTTGTATGTGTGTGAGGTGACAATTGGTCCGTGGTGGTGTGCCTTTGTGGTGCGGCAGCATCCTAGGGGCATTAAGGTGGTGACAGTGTCCTGGGGTGGCCTTTTGGTGGTCAGCATCCCTAGGGGGCAGGATTGCTGACATATAGAGGGGGCGGTGGCGAGGAAGTGATGCGTCAGTACCTTTATTTATTCCCACCTCTTCATCATTGTCTATGTTGTCATAGCACACTCAAGAGAGAGGAGAGAAGAGAGAGAGAGAGAGAGAGAGAGTAGAGAGAGAGAAGAGAGAGCTAGACAGCGAGTTCCCTCTCCCAGACTGTAAAAGAGCACCTCCGCTCGTGAACCTCACAGGAAGTCAACGCTCGAATGCATCGGACATGCGCATCATTATTTATGCCTCATCCCGGCCTCCTTTTAACCTTGAGATCCATCTACGATGTTGAAAAAAACATTCATCCATTAACTGGCACCTAATTAGTACTATTCTGCGTCCCATTAGGGTTTGAATGAAGACCCCTGCATGGGTGGTGGTGGTGTGGGGCGGGACGGGTGAGGTGGAGGGTGGAGTCTGATACCCGGCGCAGCGCTGTACTGATCCTTCAATGCTTCTCTCTGGCCGAGCTGTGATATACCATAACGCTGATTATGACTCGTGCTCTTTGAGCTTCAGGTAACGCACTCAGACATGAATACAGCAAGCACCACCGCAGGACCGCGCGGTGTGAGTGAAGATCCGCTGCTGATGAAGCTAGGAACACGTTTCCTGTCTAAACTACCGCGCTGGGACCGGTGATCATGGCCCGCTGTAGGCTAATCGCCTCGTTGCGATGCTGCGTTCACAGCTTAACGTAACGACGTATGACATGCCCACTTGTGCAAAACTGCCATTAGGGATGCTCCAATCCGTTTTCCGCTCTGCAATCTAACAGTAGCTGCACCAAAGGAATCCACCAACAGACTGTCGTGAGACATGCTACGATTCAAGTTGGCAGCACATGTGACGTAAGCAAGGATGGGCCTTATCTCTGTACCATACTGACCCAACAGCCGACGCACGGACAGCGAGCAGTGGTGCCGCCTCCATGAGTCATTTCCTGTTTAGTGGCGCACCATTGGCACACGGCTGCAACCACGCAGGACTACATGCACCCAGACCGTTACCATGACTGTCCTTAACACCACGTCACCATCCCAAAGACTGCGGTGGTGTTCTACAGACTGTCATGGAGTGACTCAGTAATGGCAGCGGGTCATCTTCAGTGATCGAGTTCCCGCTTTATCTTGGTCGGAGACTTGCCCAACGAATCCCGGTGTGGGGCACCGTGGCAGCACCAAGATGAACGTTCTTGATTGTCACATGTTCCAGCAAGGCCTGGTGTGGTCACTCCACCTCCACCTACTGCGCACTAACAAAAAAAACACCACCATCTGCAGAACGGTGTGAGGATATTCAAGCTTGTAACATGAGATGGATTTTCACAGGACACCCATTATGAACCTCTACAGCTCCATACCTCGGACGTCTGGGATGTTGCGGTTAGCAATCAACATGGCCGACAATGTGCTGGCCTATTGGCAGGATGACCATTCACACATCTGGACTGGCACTGCTACACATCCCCCAGGTTTTGAAATCCTCTTTGGAATCTGTGGGACCCACCTGGTAACACCATATAGTGTTTAGGGGTCCCTTCAGTCAGAGCTAACAGTCTGTCTGTCTCTTTGTATGAGCGTGACCACTGCCCATCTGTGTGGGCTGATGCTTTTGCTACATCCTCTGACTGGAAGCCACTGATAGCCTTTAAAACCACAGGACTCTCCTGGCTGTCTCGTTTCACTGTGGAGGCTTGGCCATGCGTCTCTCCTGCACTGTGACCGCGTTTTAACATTACCCAGCCAACATAATTTTACAGACCAATCAGACATTCATTATTCCTACCCTACAAACACGAACACATCCTTTCTTGTTGTTGTCCTGTATCTGGTGTGGAACCCTAGGAGGATGGTTCATTGACGTAGCCTACATCTAGAAACGTGACCAGTCCATGGCAAATCCAATCCCATCATTGTTACCGGTCTGCTAGGTGGTCGGTGTTTAGTCTACGGCTGCGCTCATAGTGTCAGTTTCCAATCCTCTCTCCCAGCTGATTGCAGCTTGCATCTTCATTGACACTTCCTACCTCTTCCTGCTTAAGGCTAGTGTATAAAGCATCAGAGGCGAATAGCTACCACCCAGATAACTAGAGACCCGGTAGCCACCTTTTGGTGAAACCTGTAGGCCGATGGTGTAATATGACCTGTGCCCTAGGATACCGGCGAGCCTGTTCCTGGAACATCCATCAGAATCACAGAGACGGGTGTACCTGGACGAATGTATCCCGAGCCGGAGACAGCTGTACTCCGGCCTGCTTATTTTCTCAGGAGAGGAGAAAGAGGAAAACACCACCCGTTTACCATCCAGGAGCCCTCTGTGGTCCATGCTGGGTTCTCTGCCATACTGTATTACCCTGTTCTTCACGGCCAGGACCCCACACCATTGAGCGGGTACTATGTTGGGTGGTGGAATCATTCTCAGCACTGCAGTCACAACTGGATATGATGGTCGTTTGTTTTGTGTCTGGTGTGAAAGGACCTGCTGGAGAAGCAGGGGATTACGTTTTCCGGGCCCATGCCTCTCCGGCTGCTGGTATCATGTCTACACTTGGTCAGGCTTGACGAAAAAGTCAAGCTCAAGAGCGATGCATAGAGCCAAATAGATTTATGACTGCAGAATAAGGATAAGGAGACTAAAGACTGAAGCACGAGGGTAACCGTCCCGCGTGCGAAGCCCGGTTTTAGCTGGGGGGCTTGCGTGAATTTGAGGAGGTTTAATGGCAGGCGACTGGGGGGAGGCGCTCCGTGTGCAAGCAACACACTGTTTTTGTTTCCGTCGTTGGTTCCTACTGGATGGCTGGCAGAGTGGTGCAGCCTGCAGCACGCTAGCCACTGTTAAGTCGGAAATGCATCCTGTCAGACGGGGTCCCGCAGGGTCAACCTGCCCCGCCCATCCACAATCATTCCACCACGTCTGACCCAATAGAAATGCTTTAAAGGTACAATGGGATAAAAGGCCTTACCATTACATACAGCGAGCGCTTGGGTTCGCGCTTCAGGCTTTCGGTCTCGGATCTATCTGTAGTAGTTCTTTGGTTTCAGTTGTAATTGGTTCGTACAGATGCATTAATCGTTAAGGAAGAACCCCGGGAAGTAGCCCACTACACCTAAACGTATAAAATCTGGGCCAGCTTCTTAGAACAAACGTGAATAAAGACGAAGGGGAGATGTGTTAAGGTTTATAAACGAGACAAAGCCGTTATTTTTTTAACCCGTGCGAATAAACACTGCTCCAGACCAAATCTACAGGTTACAAGTACAAGTCACTGGTTAATAAAGCGCGCACAAACGGTAACCATTTCGTGTCAGCGGTCACCTACGTTTAAAAGCGCGTTTCCGTGTAACGAGATACCCTCGTCTACCTGTAATTGGTTCCAGTTTTATTAACTTTGTGTGTAAAGACCATAGCTGTGAGTCCAAATTTTCAGGGTTGTCTGGCTATGGGCAGCATCTGTAGTGCCAGCCCGTAACGAGAAGCCTTCAGAATTAGGTTTTGCTTTAGTTCTTGTTCTGTACCTCCTCTTATTCTTTATTTCTACACTGCTCATCCGTCCACTGGAGCAAAAATACAGCTGGAAATATAGCGCAGCCCGCTTTCCGTGTTCCGGATCCGGCCGTTTAAGGAAGCACGCTTTCAGCCCAACTTCTACACTGGAGAGTCCCGCTCTCTGAACCCTTCTCTACACAATCCATCCTCTTAACATCATCCCAGAAGGTGGATGTTCTTCCAACTTCTCTAAACCCCGTCCATTCACTGGTTCTTTTAGTGAAACCTACACGTGGTACGTTTTTGGGGATTACTCCACTGACATATTTAGATGTAAGCGCCTCGTCACCTAATCACCCTCACTCCCTCAATGTTTTGCAGGTTGACGTTTTCCTCCACAAGGGGGCGCTCTTTTAGCACTCTATTGGCTTTTGGTGCCTTATAGAGCGGTACTTTCACATCAGTGACACTGTTAACCACTGTGTTCACCCCACAGGCGCCAGTGCTTCAACTGGGGAGCACGAACCCCCGTCAAGAACGGGTTCCCCTTTTCCAGGGGTCCCGTGGTCCTGAGAGACAGGGGAGTAGTTCATGGGTATCCCATTTGCAAGCAAAGCCAGCAGACACACACAAAAACCAACATGGCGAACACGTTAATGGTGGTCAACAACCTTAGTGGTGACGCAACACCACGTCTTCCTTGCCATGGGCATCATGGTCCACGGTTTCCCCAGAACCCCGAGTTTATCGGGGTGGAGGCATACCGTCTTTCACCGCTGCGACCGCGGTCTTTGTTGCACTGGAGAACGGTTCTGATTTGGCTCTGACAACGTCACCATGTCGTGGAACCGGAAAATCATGAGTTCCTCGCACATAAAAAAAAAAAAAACGTTTTTAGTGCAGTGTTGGGGGGGGGGAGAGGGGAGGGGGGGGGGGGAGGGAAGAAAAAAAAATTTTTCCCCGTCTTCGGCTCGTCGCCCCTGCCCGGAGTCTGTATTATCCGACGACGTACTTCTTCGTCTTTTTTTTAGCTTGCTTCTTATCTTTTGTACCTCACTATGGATCGCATTGTATTGTCTCGATATCCTTTGACGCCGAAAAAGCTCCTTGCCCTTACTCGGCCTTTCCAAGGGGGGACCTGTATCTTTCTCCTCTCTGGTCGTAGTCTGCCTCAGTCTTTCCCTTTCCGGCCGGGATCCTGTCAGTATCATTGGTCGCTCTATTGTCCCCAAAACGACCACATCGATGGGCTTCCTATTGGGGAAGTATGCCTTATGCTCTCCCGTCAGTGCCCGGAACGCGTGGTCGCTCGCCAGTCTAGAGCGGATCTGTTCCATATTTGCGTCTTGATCGCTCTGAGAGCTCTACGCGGGGGGGCGGGGGCACTTTTTCTCTTCCTCCTTCCCCTACCCTTTTATTGACACTTCCTCTTCTCCTCTTTTTTGCCGCTCTCTCTATCTCCCCCGCCCTTACCTCTTCTAGGTTTTTTTTATTCCTACCTTTGCCTGTTTTGTTCTTGCCCTCTTTCTTCTTTTCTGCTCTTTCTTTATTTTTCCATCCTTTCGCTCTCAACCTATCCTCCCTCTTCCCCTCTCTCCTTTCTTCTCCGCTATTCCTCTGTTCCCTCCTCGGTTTTTTCCCCTCCCCCCTTTTTTTTCCCTTTTCTGTTTCCTCCCTTTTTTCCCTTCTTTTCTCTACCTTTTCCATTTCTTCTCTTTCTCCTCTTCTCCCTTTTTCTCATCCTTTCCCCTCTCTCTTCTGTCCTCCGCTTACCCCCCTTTCTCTTCCCTTTTTCCTTCTCTGTCTTTCCTTTTCCAACTCTTTCCTATCCTTTCTTGTATCTTTCTCCCTTTCGCCCCTCTTTTTCTCTTTCGGCTTCTTATCTGCTCCACCTATGGTGTGATGATGCTGCTGCAAGGCTTATAGCCTCTATCATTATCTTGTTTGGGTTGGTGCCTCTACCAGATTTATGCACCTGAGCAGAACGTCTGAAGGTGCACTGAGAAGAGCCATAGACTGCAATGCGTGTTTTTTTTGCCTTGAACTCAGTTCTCTAGCTGACAATGCTCTTGTTTAAGCCACGCACAGCAAGATGAATCATTTCTCCCTGTCCTGTTTTTCAGATTGGGATGGCAGTGTTAAGGCCACATGACCATCATTTGACACAGCTTCTATATAACTGTTACTGTCCATTTACATTTTACTATCCCATATCATTATGGGAAGGTATATTATGAGCCATTTTGTTGCGCTGTCTGCTTATTTTTTTTTTGGGAGGTTTTTGTTTTGGCTGACATCCTCAAGTCACAACCTGGTCCATTTTTATCCTGGGGGAATTACAACTGGTGCTTACCGGCATTCGGGAATGACGCTAATTCCATCCCAAGTTGGCCCCGCCAGCACAGGACAGCATGAAACGCTTTCAGAGTTTCCTGGAGGACATGATATCATGCGAATGCTTTTAGTTGCTATCTCTCTCCTTCACCATCCTCTCTCTCCTCTGGCAGTGTGTCTCTATCACTGATTCACATAATACACAACAACCACGCCACAGACTCACTTCGGGTCCTCCCTCTTGCTTGTGAAGCCCTTTAAACAGTGAAGTAAAAGGTGATGCGTACAAGCTCAATTTACTACTTCGACCACCGTCCCCTACTGAAGAGAGGAAATGGGAAGGGAGCGGTTGAATGCATCATATAAATCGAAACAATGTTCATCGATTTCGCGTCCCTAACTGCAAAACCAATTTGATAGCTGGATAAACATGTGGAAATCTGTAGTATGCCACTGAGCTGTTGTTAGCGTTCATAGACTCAAGTCCATCAAGCCAGAATGTCTCTACACCTACAGTACTAACTAGCAATCTATGCATTGCTCCTGCTTGCATTAAGTTGTCTAGATTTATAAAGAAGAGGGAAGGATGTGATGATCAGGCTTACTTAATGGGAGGATTATTCTTTGAATGTTGGCTGGAGAAGAAGACAGCAGCCTAACATTGCTTACTAGGACATATCAACAGATTCTCAGCAGGGTTTTTCTTTCCCCACTGGCTCGAGCTGAATTTGCACCTCGACCAACCAGATGCTTTTTCAGGAATTTGGTGCATTAAAGGGCATTTCAGTGAATAATTTAAGAGAGTTTTTGGCATGTCATTGCATTAATTATTAATCTGTCATTAATGTTACTTGCTCATTCCTTTGTAGATGATGTTCTTTACACTTTACTTTATGGCCCTTCTTACCATCACTTACCTGCAACAGCTGGTTCTGAATACTACTTGAACCTTTGTGTAACGGTAAATAGCAGCATAAGAATTGCACTGTGACGTCTGAACTTTTGTTTGTTGGGGTTTCATTGCAGCTTGTTAAGTGCCTGCAGTCCAGCAACAATTCTGATTAAGAGTGCAGGCCTAGGATCGGATTCCTCCAGTGCTTACTGAGTCAGGCAGTGACAGAAAGGCAAGCAGCACTCTTAAGCTGTTACTCTTTCCGGCGCAGCCCTTGCTTGGAATAATCCTTGGTTTTTACTACGGTGTCACTACTGATAGCCTGTCACGAGCGATTCTGTCCATAAAAGCTATCAAAATTAGTCGATAACGAGTTTATATGTAGTCTTATGATTTTTACTGTTATAACTCATGGCACGCAGCACTTTCTATACTCTATCTCTTTGGTGGGGGGTTCTCTGCCCTCCCGTACCCTCCCTCTCTCTCTTCTTGTGTTCGCCTCTCTTTTGGGTCCCTCATCTCGTCTGTGTCCCCTCCTGGTCCTCCTCTCATTCACCTATTCTTCTCTCTCGATTCTCTTTCTCTCTCTCCTCTGCAGGGTCTCCCTCTCCTCTCTCTCTTTGTCCACTTCCTCTCTCCTTTGTCTCCTCTCTCCTCTCCTCATCTCTCCTTGTCTCCTTTCCTCCTTTGGGGTCTCTCCGATTCTCCTTCCCACCCTCTCTTCTATCCTAGGGGGGGGATTGGGGGGTTTGTCCTCGGTCTCGTCGTCAACTCGTGGTGGGTTTGGTGTCTCTTTTGTCTCTTTTGTGGGTGGGTTGTTGGCTTTGTTGGTCTCCTGGTCTCACATCCTCTGCCAGTCGTTCTTCTCGTCTGGTTCGGGTCGGGTCTTTGGGCTCTCGCTCCTGGTGGTTTGTCGTCTTTGTTTTTGTGTGTCGCCGTACTTCGTACCCTTCTGGGCTTCTTTGGTGTCTCTCCCCTCCATTCTATCTCTTCTCTCTCTTCTTCTTGTCCTCTCCTCTGCTCTCATGCTTTGTCTCTCTTTGGTCCGTCTGTCCCCGTCGTGTCTCCCTCTCTCTTTTCTCCTCCGTTCGTCTCATTCCTCATTCTCATCTTCTCTTCTCCTCCGTCTTTCCCATTCTTCCCACCTTCCTTCTTCTCTCAATCTTCATTTGGTCTGAACTCTTTTGTTGGGGGTCTCTTCACTCTGTCCGTTCTTTTTTGCTCGTTATTCTCAGTTGTCTTCTCTCGATGTTTCCTCTTTCGTCCAATCTCTCTTTCGCTCCCTCGGCTCTTCTCCTCTCTCTACTCCCCGCTTCTTGTCCTTTCTCTCCTCTTTTTTTTGGTGGGGTTTGGGTCTCTTTTTTTGTCTCGTCGCTTCCCTCAGTGCCTCGGTTTTGTTTTGCTCTTTGTGGTGGGTTTCTTTGGGTCCCCTCCGGTCGTCCGTCTCTTCTCTCTTTGGGTGGTCTCTCAATCTTGATCCGTTCTGTCTGCGCTCGTCTATCCTTCGTGCTTTGGCTCTTTGTCCATCTCCCCCTCGTCTCTCTCTCCCGCGGCTCTTCCTCTTCCTCTTCTACTGTGCTTGTCTTCCCCCTTTTTGTCCGCTTTTTGCTCTTTTGTGTGTTGTTGGGCTTGCTTATCTTTGTGGGTCTGTCCCTCGTTGTTTGTGTCCTGCCTCTCTGTCAGCACTTTTGTCTCTTTGTTCTTTTTTCTTTGTGTTCTTTCTGTCGTTCTCTTGGTGTTTTGTGGTTTCTCTCTCGTCGTCTCCACTCTCTCTCTTTGGTCTCTGTCCCTCTCTCTCTTCGTGTTCTCCTCGTCATCGTCGCTTCCCTGTCTCTCACTCTCTCTCTGCCTCACTCTTTCCCTTGTGAGTTTGGGGTCGTTGCTTTGATTGGTCCCTCCCTTCTTTGTCGGTCCTCCTCTCTCTCTTTTGGGGGTCTCGGTCTCTAGTGGTCGTCTCTCTCTTTGTCCTCAGGTCATCCTTC
The DNA here is from genome assembly GCA_024036415.1 of Prochilodus magdalenae. NCBI lineage: Eukaryota > Metazoa > Chordata > Actinopteri > Characiformes > Prochilodontidae > Prochilodus > Prochilodus magdalenae. The sequence continues at coordinate 3,533 of JAMWET010002310.1, read as the reverse complement.
TGCTCCTTTCTCCTGTTTCCCTCTCACCTCTTCTTTCTCTATTCTCTCCCCGCTCCGTCTCTTCATTTTGTCCCCTCTCTCATTCTCGCTTGTTCCCACTCATCTCCTCTCCTTCTCTACGGTTTTTTGTCTCCTTTTCCGTTTTCTTTGTGTTGTTGTCCTCATCTCACTCTTTCTTGTGGGGTCTCCCTTCATGTGGGGGGGGGGTTGTCGTGTTTTCTTTTCTCCCATCTCTGTCTCGCCCTCTTCTGTCCCACCTCGTGGTCTGCTGCTTTGCTTGGTGGTGGGGTTTGGGGTCTCTCGTCTTCTCTCCTCACTCGTCTCCTTTTGTTTGGGACTTTTGTCTTGTCAGTCCTTTGTCTCGTCTCCTCATTCGTAGGGTTTGGGTCTCCCTCTCTCGTCTACATTCCTCTTTTTGTTTGGTTCTCTTCGCGTCTCCACTTTTCGTCTCTCCGTTAGCCCTCGTGCTTCTTTGGGGTTCTTTGGTTGGTTGGTTTTTTCTCTTCTCTGGTCGTCGATTTGGGGGGGTTGTCACTCTTCTTTGTCGTCGTCTGGTTGTCCCCTCTCATCTCTTGTTTGTCTCTGCCGCTTCTCTCTCTCTCGTCTCCGCTCGTTCTCGCTCTGTTTTGGGTCCACGGTCTCGTTCGTTTTCTTTGTGGTGGGTCTCTGACTCTGGGTCTCCGATTTGCTTTGGGGCTTTGGTGGGGAGGCTCTTTTCTTTGTGTCTCAAGTGGTGTCTCTTTGTTATCTTGCTTAGGTCGCTCTGTGGTACTCTCTCTCTCCTTTGTTGGGGTCCTTCGTCTTACCCCTCCTGGTATCTGTCACGATACCTCTCTCTCTGTCCTAACACAGTCTCTCCTTCTTCCTTCTCGTCTCGTCCTGTGTCCCCGTTCTCTCTTCCTTTGTCCTCTCCTCTCTCTGTGTCTCTCAAATTGTGTCCTCGGATGGTCCCCACCTCTCTCTCTCTCCACTCTCCATTTCATCTATTCTCTCGTCGTCACCTCACTTTGTCTCTCGTCATCTCTGTCCCTCTAATCTTCATCATACCTCTCTTCCCCTCTCGTTCATGTCGTGGTGCCTTCTTCTCTTACTGTCTCGCGTTCTCTCCCTAAGCCTTTGTCTCAGTCTGCTGATGTGTCTCGCTAACGTCCTGGTCTCTCTTTTGTTTGGGTCTCATCGCTCGCTTCTTCCTCTCCCGGCATCTCTCCTCTGCCAGCTCTCCGTCTCTCTACTTTTGCTTTTTCTTGGTATGGATGTCTTTGGGGCTTTCTTATGTCCTCGTCTCAGGCTCTTCAGTCTTTGGGTCCGTCCCGCCTTCTCTGCTCTCTTTCCCATGTTTCTTTGTCCCTGCCCATCTTTGTTGTCATCTCGTCGTTCTCGTCACTCTCATCTCAGTGCCAGGTCCAAAAAAACTCTCAACCTTCTCTTCTCTCTTTGGTCTTTAGTGGGTGACTCTCTCTCTTGTCGATCCTGTCTCCGCTGGTTGGTACTCTCTCTCCTTCTTTGTGGTTTGGGGGGGGGGTCACTCTCTTACTGCGTGTTCCTCTTCTCCCCCTCGTCCTCGTCCCTCTTCTCTCTCTCCGCTCTTTCTTCTCTCTCCTTCATCCGTCTGGTTTTGGTCCCCCCGGTCTTGTTGCTTCTTGCTTGTGGTCCGCGCCCCTTATCTTCTCTTTGCTTTGTTTGTCAGTCCTTCATTCCTTTGGGGTCTCCGTCTAATCTCCTGTCTCTTCCCCTCCCTGCTTGTTGGTGGGCTTTGGGTCCTCCTCATCTCTCTCTTCATCTTTCTTCCCAAAAATAAAAAACTTGCTTTGTGGGTCTCTCCTCCCTCTTCGTGTCTTTCAGCTTTGATCCTCGTCCTGTTGTCTCATCACTCTCCGCACACCCGGTTGGCTTGGTTCTCTTCTCTCTGGTCTCCTCTGTCTGTTCTTTGTCTCATTCTCTCTGGGGGGGGGTGTCGGTTGTGAGGGTTTTGGGTGCCGGTCTCCACCCCTCAGAATGTTCCTCTTTGTTGTCTCTCGGGGTCTCTCTTCACCGTATCTCTGCCTCCTCTCTCCTGCCCTCTCTCGGTACTCTAATTGTGTTTTGTTCTCTCGCCTCTCCTCCTCCTCCGAAACACCAAACTCTCTCAATCTTTGAGTTGTGTGTCTCTCTCTTCCCGTCTGTCTCTCGTCTGTCTTCTTGGTGGTCTTCCGTCTCTCCCTTTGTTGTTTGCTTTGGGTCTCCGTTTTCTTCTCTCTCTTTGTTTGGGTCTGTCCTCTATTATGTTGTCTTCCTCTCTCCCTCTGGGTTGGGCTTTGGCTCTTTGGGGTGTCCCGCTCCCCGACTTCTTTTTTGTTTGTTTTTCTTTCCCCCCCCCTTTTTTTCCCCCTTTTTTCACCCCTTTTTGGGTCAACTCTGTTTTGGGCTTTGGTCTCTGGCCTTCTCCTTACGTCTCCTCGGTAAATTCTTCCTCCCACCCCCCCATTTACCCCTTCCCCTTCCACTTTTGTTGGTCTAATCTTTGGGGGTTGGTGTTATCGTCAAAGAAGCGGGGATGTTGTTGGGTTGGTCTCCTCTTTTTCTTATGGAGTGGGTCCCTCCCCTCGCTCAAGTCATCACCCTTGTGTCCCTCATGTGTCCCTCCACTCATTCCCTCGGCTTCTCTCTCCTCAAACCTTCTGTCTCCTCGTCTCCATTGTCTTCTCCTCTCTCTTCTCTCTTTTTTGGGTCTCCCACCGTCTTGTTTGTGGGTCACTCTTCGTCCTTCATTTCTTCAAGATCGCTCTTTGGTTGTCGTTTTTGATCTTTGGTCCTCTCCCTCGCTCTCCTTCTCTGTTTTGTTCGGTCTCTCTCTCCTCTTTGGTTTGTGGGGCGTCTCCGTCCTCTCATCGGTCCTTATGTCTTCTCTTTCTCTCTCTTCGCGCCCCACATCTCCCTCTACTTCATCTCTCTCATCTCCAGCGCTCACATCCACTCCTGACTTTGTCTCTATTCCCCTCTCCCATCTGTCCTCGATCTTCTTGCTTTTGGTCTCGCTGACGAATTCTTCGTCATCTCTCATTTTCCATTCTCGTCGTGTTCTACTTCATCTCTGTCTCTCCTCTTCTTGTTCCATCTCTCTCTTATCTCTTTGGTCTTTGGTGTCATCTGCACTCCCTCTCGTGTCTCGTCTCTCTCTTCTGGTGGTCCTTTCTTTTTGGATTGGTCTCCCTTTCTCTCTCTCCTTTCTTCGGATCTCTGCTCTTTGGGTCTCTCGTCGTCCCTCATTGGCGGGGGGTCATTCTTCTCCGTCTCGTCTCTCTTCGTTTCAGGACCTGGCTCTCCTCTTCTCTCATATCTCGATCCGTCTCTGTCTCCTACATCTCCCTCTTTCTTCTGGTTCTCGCTTCTCAAAAAAACTGTTGTGTCACTCCCACTATCGCTGCTTTTTCTCTCTTTTTGTATGGGGGGGGGTCCTTCTCCCATCATCCTCTCCTCCCCTCTTCTCTCTTCTAAATCAACCGAGCGTCTACTCCATCTCTCGTCCCTCTTTTTGTCTCTCTCGCCATGATCGT
>JAMWET010002309.1:95000-110693 GCA_024036415.1 Prochilodus magdalenae | reverse complement strand
TTAACACTGGGTGGAGACATCGGAGCCGCAAACTATCAGCATATGCGTCCGGAATATCTGTATATGGGCGCACACGAAGCTGTTCCAGCTGAATATATGGATGACATTAATACTGAGTACTGTCTAAGAGTACTGGCAGCAGTGGGTTAGCCAGTCTGGCTTATCGCACTTTTGAATGAAACACCTTTAATTTGAAACTGCCCATTAGATGCATGAAGTTTGGGGCAGTGTTTGACACGAATTCAGAGCAGAGTCACCATAAGAGCTAGACTCCTTTACAAAACTGCTCACAGAGTTTATACTGCCTAAAGGAACCACTACCTTGTAGTGAACAAAACCAAAAAAAAATACAAGGAAGAGGTAGAGGTACAGTTAGCTTTGAGTGCTGGAGGTATCTACAGAATACCATCTATCATAAAAGAACACTGCTGGCTTTCGCTAAAGAACCCTTCGTTGATGTGACCCTTAGGACCGTTCTGTCCTGTCCTGTTAAGACCTCCTGTTCTGGCTCGTGTAGTGTTTAACTCCTTTCTTATACCATCACAGCTGTTGCCAACTTATCTGCTAATAAACAAGCCTTACTTGCAGGTTGATGTCCAAAAGCGCAGGGCTGTCTTCCAGAAGTCCTTTCATTGATGCTAATGGCGCTTAGAACGGCGGGGTCATTGCAGTCGCTATAAGGCGCATCGTCCACTAACAAATTGAGGTACCAACAGCAATATATGAGCATTCTATACAAAGTCAAAGCACAGTTCCTCTTAAGGTGGGGCTTGTTAATTTGTGGTCCTGTTAAGAGAACTCATACGCTGTACGCGCTCATGAGAAGACTTTGCTTAGCTGATCTGTGCTATGGAACAGGGGCGTTAAGTTCTGAAATTCTACGCCCAATGGACTTAAAGCGATTTACACCAGACGCTATGGCTATTATACTAAAGGTTCCTATAGCGAGGCCAGAAAGTCTTTCCCCATTGACAGACCATTTTTAAGCGATGCGTGTCCCTTGGTAAGAGCCGTCTTAAATGTCTCAGGCACGCCAGTAGAACATCTTGTGTTTCTCTAAAGAACCTTTCAGTTGATGATTGATAGCATAGGGCGTATTTCAGTCCTTAAAGGCTGCTGCCGCGTTATAGGGAAAAAAAAACGCCTCGGATACGCCAGTCCCTCTAGGACTACTATTCTAAATATCGGCGTCGATTCTATTGGCCTTTGAAAGGTCCTTATGAAGCCCAGATGCAGTTCCCTCACTTGGGGGTGGGGGGAGGGGGAGGGACACGGGAGGTTGCTCTAAGAATCTCACAAATTGATGCTAATCTACATGTAAGCTGTAGCCACCACGTAAGTATTCATTCCTGAAAACACTGTTGTCTAGTACTGGTAGACGGCAGCGGCGCCTTATATGGTACTAAAATACAGATGAATCAGCCAGACCTATGTAATCACATTGTACCCTTTGTGAACAGGTTCCTTATGAAGCCAAACCAGTTCCTTCATTAACGGGACGTTTTGAGCTTCTCTGGGCGAGGTTAAAGACATGTGGTCTGGAGGAGGAACGCACATGTCTCTACTCACAGTATGAACCTCTTTCTCTACGAACTTTTCATTGGATGCAACACATAGCAATAGTCGTATACAGTCGCTTTAAAGGCTTTCTGCCTCATTTTTGGTATCAGCCTGGAGACCAGCCCTCTAGACGAGACGCTAATATCCCTAATTCCAGTGCCTTTGAAAGGTTCCTTATGAAACCAGAGCAGTCCCAATGACGAGGGTAGGTTCTCTAAAAAAAAAGAAGGCACAATTGATGCAAACCATGGCAACTGTTATGCCTGGGACCACCATGTAGGCTATTCAGTTCCCTAAATCGGTTGGGGGTTTTTGTGTGTTGTTCTCAGTACTGGACCAGCCCGTATAGATGAAAGTTAAGTATACCCGCATTATAGTGACATCACATTCTGAACAAGGAACTCATGAAGCGCAAACTTCAGTTCCTCACGGTGGGGTTTCAACTGTTCCTGGAGGGCTGCTCTCGCAGTGCTGAATCGCTCCACTCTAAGGCAGTTCATCCACTGATTAGTAGTTCCTTTATGCGGCCTGATCGCAAGAAGTAGTGTCACTTGTTATATGAGTAATCACATGCAAAAGGGTAAGCACATTATCATCCCTAACGGTTTCAGCGTATCTGATCTGAGCTGCGTGCGCAGTTGGTCTCTAAAGAAAGGCCAAAGTGGTCATTTCTCAGATCCTATTAGCGGCTATCGGCTTTAGGTCTGCTGGCTGGTAACAGACCGATAGCATGTCTTGAACTGCAGGGCTACAGAAAGTTAGGCTTCTCCACTGATATTTACTGGCGGTGCTTCACAACCTGAGCCGCACCTCGCGGGCAGCCAATGCTTCCATGATATACGCCACAAGTCATTGGCTAGGCAGTCTAAAACTGTGTGTGCAGTTGGTTGAGGGCACCTATCTTCCATCTTGTTCCTCAACTCGCGGGCATCGTGCACTTGGGCACTACGCTGGCTGCCTGGCAGCGGAACACCTGCTTTATAGTGCCTGCCTGAAGTTTCCGAGAGGAACGCGTATATGATGGGGTTCACGGAAGGAGTTGCTGTAGGCCCAGGCAGTGGGCGGCCAGCGCGGAAGAGGAAAGACGCCTGGTTGAGGGGGAAAGAGCCGAACTCTACCCAGAAGATGATATGCACCCACGTGATGAGGCGCAGCCAGGCAGGACAGGGCATGAAGACCACCACCACCACTAGCACGGTCTGGGCAGTCTGTAAACAAAGCAGCATACAGGGAATTTTGACTGTGTTTTTGTTGGACAACCACAGCAGGTCATACATACACTCATCAGCACAAAAGAACCGTGCATGCACCCAGAAGGAGGTGTGGGGTTGCGGTGCTGTTGGGAAGGAAGATAGAAGGTGACCAGGATCAATAACTGATGATAAATTTAGACTGATATGATCAATATATTATTGAGGCTACACATACAGACGTCTGTCTCTCAGTATGGGCGCCGGACGGCTGTGTTTGCTACATATCCCAACACGCCAGACGTCTCGGTATGGAGCTGTACGAGGTTCCTAATGGTGTCCTGTGATAATCCATCCATGCACTTGAACATCCTCACACGAGTTCCTGCAGGAATTTTATGCAGATGGTGCGGTAGGGGTGGAGGTGGGGAAACACCAGGGTCTTCTGGACGTTGTGACAACAAACAAAAAAAAAAAAAAAACCGTTATCAATCGGTGAGGTCTGACCTACGGTGCCTCTCCACACACAGATTCGTTGGGCGTCTCCCACCAAGACTCCTAATGCGGGACTCGTCACTGAAGATGACTCCGCTGGCCATTCTGAGTCAACTCCATGACAGTCTGGTACGACACCACTGCAGTCTTTGGTGGTGACTTTTGGGGTGACGTGGTGTTAAGGACAGTCGTGGTAACGGTCTGTGTGCATGTAGTCCTGCGTGGTGCAGCCATCTGCCAATGGTGCTGCACTAACAGGATGACTCATGGAGGACACCACTGCTTGTCTGTAATGGTGACTGTTGGGTCAGTCAGGTACGGAGATAAGGCCCGTCCTTGCTTACGTCACATGCACGGCAGAGCATGGAACTTGAATCATTGGCGTGTCTCATGATGTCAAACCCACCCATCAAATTCCTTTACTGTTAGTTGCTTCCTTCCGAGTGCAGCTATTTGTGAAACTCTTCTTTTGCTGATGAGTGTAGGTCTTAATTTCTGGAAATACACGATGTGTTCACCTACACAGTGAAGTAATGTATATCAGCTTCATTAGTCTTGTAGTTTAAAACTGAAGAAGCAAAATCTGGACACCAAACAAGTCTGAGCAGATCGATTCATCAGGGAGAAGTGTAAAAATGACCACACTTGTTTATCATTGTCGAACCATTAAAGGAGCAGTGTGTAAACTTTTTTACAACACAAAATGGCCATTCAGGACCGTGTTCGGTCTTCCAGCAATATATCTCACCGGACATGCTCATATTATTAGTACAGGGTCTTTAATGTCAGCTCAGTTCAGATTCAATACCTTCCACCGATAAGCTGGTTTAGGATATCAGAACATTCTAATGATCACTTTAATGCTGGACATTTTCCTGTTCCACCTTAAATGGTACTGCAGTTACATTCTACCTGAGAGTGCTGCGCCATTTAAGGTGGAGGGTGGGATTTGATCAAGAAGCTAAACTTTGAGAGCTGCAGTTTAAAAGCTGGTGGTATTTTTGATGATTTCAGTTATTTATATAGATCTGGAAAAATGTAAAAGACCACCACAAAATGATCAGTCCCTCTAGTTGTCCAGGTTCTGGGTTTGTGTTGGTTCTGTTTGATTCTCTACACTACTGGAACCATGTCTCCCAAACTCCAGATCAGATATTGTATTAGATCTGTTTATTTAGAAAATCACTAATGACCTCCAGAAGTTTTTAGAACCATGCTCGCTGTGCGTTCACCCCAGCCACCGCTCGCCAGTCTCTCTGTAGGTCACCTGAGGTCATGTTACGGTGGGTAAGGGACATTGGAATGAGGTGGTGCTCATCATGGTCAGCAGAGAGTGGGTTTGGCCCTCTGCCAGTCTGTAGCTGTGTTGTCCTGTGTGTTTGCTGCTGGACCTTGTTCTTATGAACCAGATCCTCACTGTATCTGTCGGTAAAGCTAGAACCCAACCTTCGGTTCCTCACTGAGAACCTGCTGTGCATGTGAAGAAACTGAACTGTATATATATGTATATTACACGCCAAATCTTATATACTGCTCCTTTAATGTTACAAATGACACAAAGTTAGCTTGTGAAATGCTCTCACCTTCTTTTTCGATGCCTCTGACTTTTTCGACACGTTTCTCAGCTTTTTATGAAGGTGGTTCAGCACCTGTGCAGATATGGAGGCCATGACAAAAAGGAAGATACATATGTCTCAATGAAATAAGAACACGCACCTGTTGGAATTAACCCCTACAGTGCTGATTCAGCAGACACACAGGTAATTAGGATTTAGATGCATTTCGGCATTCCAGCTTGCACACAGAGCATCTCTCCACCTCACATACACACACTCTAGTGAACACACACTCAGGGGCAGTGAGCACACACGCCCGGAGCGGTGTGCAGCCCTATCCAGGGCGCCCGGGGGGCAGATGGAGGTTAGGTGTCTTTTTGCTTAAGGGCACCTCAATCGGATCCTGGCGGTTTAGAGAATCGGACCAGGCAACCCTCCGGCACTCTAACCTCCAGCCCAAGACTGTCCAGTGCAGTCATACAGTGTTGAATGAAAACCTTCAGTGATGAACCAAATCACACAGGCTTCCAAGATGGGCATTAAGCCAATTAAGCCAGACATTGTCACAGCTGAGTAAGGAGAGTTCAGTACATAGAACTGATATACCAGGAAGCTCAAACACTGTTGCTCCTCCTAACGCCTAATCCTAAACTGTTCCGGAACAGACTCATTAATATTTACACCCCCAACATTTACATACAACCACCAACGGAGCTACAGCAACCAAACTGGTGGACTATGTGGAGGAATCCATCATTCCAGGCTGGGAAGGGGTTGTCGGCATTCATTCATTCAGTAGGTTAAAGTTGATCCTCAATATGGAGCTCTCAGTTTAAGATCATCTGCTTCAACCGGCACACACGGATACAATCACACAGCATGGCTACTACTTACAGGCTGCTGTTGGGGTTGGGATGCTAATAAAGGCGGAGCTGCTCCTCTCTTCAGTCTCTTCAGGGTCAAACGCTGAGCGGAGCTGCTCCATATTGTCCAGAGAGGTTTGGGAAACTGTCTGGAGGGAAAGGTGCGGACTGCTGGATTAACATTGTCCGGGATCCTGTAAGCTTGATCTGCAGCTTGTTTTGCAAACTTCCTCTCCCACCTTAAACGGTGCCACAGTTACATTATGGCCCCTCTGTAATCTCAACTGTCAGTAATCTCAACTGTCTGTGAACTCAACTGTCAGTGGGGCATGGTTGACGTCCATCTTTAAACCGGGCCAAAGTTGCTTCTGATTTACCAGATAATTAATTTAGTGTTCGGTTCCACCTTAAATGCTACAGATTACAGAGGTGCCATGATGTAACTGTGGCACCGTTTAAGGTGGAAGAGGAAGTTTGCAAAACAAGCTGCAGATCAAGCTTACAGGATCCCGGACAATGTTAATCCAGCAGTCTGCACCTTTCACTCCGGACCGCTTCCCAAACCTCTCTGGACAATATGGAGCAGCTCCGCTCAGTGTTTGACCCTGAAGAGACTGAAGAGAGGAGCAGCTCCACCTTTATTACCATCACAACCCCAACAACAGCCTGTAAGTAGCAGCCATGCTGTGTGATTGTATCCGTGTGTGCCCATTGGAGCAGATCATCTTAAACTGAGAGCTCCATAGTGAGGATCAACGGTAATCTACTGTGTGTTGACGTCCAGATAGAAAACCAGTAGCTAGTATAGCTAACGTTGGCTACTAGCATTAGCTCCAAGTACCTAGCATAGCTAACTAAATAGTATGAGGGCGGAGCTTATTTACACAGGGGCTCATTTTATTTAGTCTGTTTCCACATGTTGCTTGTATGTGATCGTTGTGGGTGGGGTCTCGCTGTAAACCAGCCAATCAGAGCAGAGCTCATCTAACTATTCATGAGCTCAGCAAAAACGGGAAAGCAGCTCGTTTGTTCTAGGACCAGAGGGGTGTTCATGGGGTGGAAACGGATGTGTAAAACTACATCTGGGTGTTTTTCACCCCAAACAAAGTCACATACCTTTTATCTAGAACAAAAAGATGGTTCCTATAGGTTCTTTAATGGTTCTACATAGAACCATGAACACTTCAAGAATCGTTTGCATGCTTAAAGGATCCTCTGTCTAATAAAATGGTTCTTTAAACTGATGAAGAACATGTTCTGTATGGTTCTGTGTAACATATGACATAATGGTTTGTATTATAGCACAAATAGGGTTCTAGGGTTCTAGGGTTCTGTTACAAGCTTGACAGCATTACAGAACATTACAATCCCATTCTCCTGCCAGCTGAGGAACCATCTCACCATTCAAAGAACCTTTTAAACATGCATATAAAATGATGGGTGTTTTTCACGCCAAACAAAATCACATAACTTTTATCTAGAACATCGAGAACACCTAAAATAATGAATAAATGCTTCCATGGCACCTTAAGCTCTGACACACCCACGACATGCTGAGAGAGACATAGTGTAACATATTGTGAGGTCATTTAACACAATATCTCTAATAATTCTATACAGAACCATCATTTTTTAAAAGGTTCTACCGAGAACCATAAGGGTTTTTCTATTAGGATGTCTAGATTGCAACTTGTAACAATAGAAGAACCCTTTTTGATCCTATTAAGAACCATATAGAACACATTCACTCTTAACCATACAAATGATGTTCTACACTCTAAGGTTAAGCTCTATGATCTAAGAACCAATGGTTCTTAAAGCTTCTTATAAAGACAAGAGGTTCAAGATGAAATGGTTCCTCAAGCTGATGGAAAATGAGCTGCATACATTTTTGGAAACAGTTGTAGTACCAAAATGGGTTCTAATAGTTCTGTTACAAGCTTGAAACTTGACAGTGTTACAACATAAGAACCTTTTTTGGTTAATCACGTTCTCTATCTGTCTGAAGAACCCTTTTACCATGCTAAGCGGACTGGAATATGAAAATGAGGTTCTATGCTCAAAGTAAAGACAATGGTTCTTTTTTTAAGGATTCTACATAGGACCAAAGAGTTTTCTTATTGTTCTAAAGTCAAGCTTAAACCTTGTAACAATAGAGGAACCCTTTATTTGGTCCTTCATAGAACCATTAAAGCACGCTAATGAAATGAAAACATTTTAGGATGAAGAAAGGTTCTATGTTCTAGGCTCTAAAACAGATGGTTCCTGATGGATTCTTTAATGAAGCCAATGATTCAACATAGAACCATGAACACTTCAAGAATCTCTTGCATGCTTAAAGGATCCTCTGTTAAATGAAACGGTTCTTTAGACTGATGAAGAACATATTCTGTATGGTTCTGTGTAACAAACCATATGACATAATGATTTCTGTTATAGCACAAATTCTAGGTTCTAGGGTTCTGTTACAAGCTAGACATCACTACAGTAACAGAACATTATAATTACATTCTCCCTCCGGCTGAGGAACCATCTCACCATGCAAAGAACCCTTTAAACATGCATATAGAACGATGAAATTTTAAATGAAAAAAGGTTCTGTTCTAAAACAGAGGTTCCTTTTAGGGGTTCTCTGGTCAGGACTAAAATTCTACATATATAGAACCATTAATATTTGAAGAACCGTTTGCAGGCTTAAAGTGTTCTTTGGATAGTGGAATATTTCTTCAGACAGACGGAGAACATGTTCCATGTGGTTCTATAGGTTACATTTAAATGATAGTTGTATTATAGCACTAAAAGTGTTCTAGGGTTCTGTAACAAGCTTGGCAGTGTTACAATAGTAGACCCCCTTTTGATTCATCACGTTCTCTGCTCATCTGAAGAACCATCTTACCATGCAAGGAGCCAGAGATTATGCTCTAAGCTCTAAAAAGGATGGTTCTTGAAGGGTTCTTAAGTAGAGGGTCCTCTATAGAGAACCATGGAAATGTTAAAAATCATTTGCATGCTTAAAGAGTGCTTTAAATGGTGAAATGTTCTTCAGACCAGAGGAGAACATGTTCCATGTGGTTCTATAGGTTACATTTAAATGATAGCTGTATTAAAGCACTAAAAGGGTTCTAGGGTTCTGTAACAAGCTTGGCAGTGCTACAATACAAGACCCCCTTTTGATTCATCATGTTCTCTGCCCATCTGAAGAACCATCTTACCATGAAAAGACCCAAAGGTTATGTTCTAAGCCCTAACAAAGATGGTTCTTGAATGGTTCTTAAGTAGAGACAATGATCCTATAGAGAACCATGGAAATTTTAAAAATCATTTGCATGCTTAAAGAGTGCTTTAAATGGTGAAATGGTTCTTCAGACCAATAGAGAGCATGTTCTATATGGTTCTATTATTTTTGAAAATAGGTGTATCATACCACTAAAAGCGTTCTAGGGTTCTGTAACAAGCTTGGCAGTGCTACAATAGTAGACCCCCTTTTGATTCATCACGTTCTCTGTCCATGTGAAGAACCTTCTTACCATGCAAGAGCCAATGGTTATGCTCTGAGCTCTAAAAGATGGTTCTTGAATGGTTCTTAAGTAGAGACAATGATCCTATAGAGAACCATGGAAATTCAAAAAATCATTTGCATACATAAAGGGTGCTTTAAATGGTGAAATGGTTCTTCAGACCAATAGAGAACATGTTCCATATGGTTCTGTATGTACCATTGTTTAATATAGTTATCATGAAAAAGGGTTCTAGGGTTCTGTTACTAGTTTGACGATGAAAAAAAAGAAAGAAAAAAGAACCATTTTTGCTTCATCACGTTCTCCATCTGTCTGAAGCACCTTTAACAATGGAGATGGTTCTTTAAGGGGTTCATGGTTCTATACAGAGCCATAGCTTTTCTAAAGAACCCTTAAGGAACCATTGAGGAGTGTAGCCTTTCTTGATCTGACCTGTCCTTTAAACAAACGCTCTAATAAGACGTCTTGTTATTACTGAAGGAACCTTTCAGAGCTCCAGCCTGGAGGAGTAGAACCATGGAGAACGCCAGCTCACCTTGGCGTAACAGAAGGAAATGAGGATCAAAGGCAGCAGGTATCCAAAGACGAAGGTGAACACCACGTAGATCTTCCTCCGGTTGTTATCAGGCCACACTTCCCAGCAGAACGTGCTGTTGTCCTTGCTCTCCACGATGCTCTGGTGGTGCGCCACCGGCGCGGCCATGGCCAGCGAGAGCACCCAAATGACGGCCACCCCGAGCAGCGCGTGCCGCACGACCCGGATGGACGAGGACTTTCGGCAGTGCACGATGGCCACGTAGCGGTCCACGGACATCGCGGACAGCGTGAAGATGCTGACCAGCATGGAGACGGTGAAGAAGTAGTGGATGAATTTGCAGATGAACTCGCCGAGGACCCACGTGGGCAGCATGTAGACGGTGGACTGGAAGGGGATGCAGAAGAGCAGGTAGGAGAGGTCGGCGATGCTCAGGTTCAGGATGAAGACGTTGGTGGTGCTGCGCTGCTGGCCGGGCTTGCGCCTCGCCAGCACGGTGATGACCAGCGAGTTGCCCAGCACGCCCAGGGTGAAGATGAGTCCGAAGATCAGCAGCGTGACCAGGGTGTCCGCGCCGATGCCGGGCGCCTCGAAGTCCGCCGCGCGCTCGGAAACGTCCGTGCCGGTCGTGTTGTGCATGGTCGCCGTTTCCCAGAGCGGATCAGCCTCGAATCCAAACTTCCTTAGCTGCTGTATTTTGGCAGAAGCCGCTAAGGGTCGCGCGCAATCACGCGCGTACCGAAATAAGCGTCAGGGCACGTGACGTGAAGACGATCTTCCAGGCGGAAAAAGGGAAAACGCAGCGGGAGAGTTTGATTGATGCCTTCGGCGTTCATAAATCCATAGTTGAGCTCGAGCGTCCTCCGCGCGTTTGCGCGCTCCGCTCGCTCTCCGGAGTGCGCGCACCGGATGCGCAACAGCACTGCGCGGTGCGCCACGGACAGGACGTCACGGAGAGCGAGGCTTGCGCAGCCCGTCCTCGTGTGGCCCCCAGTGATGAGGAGGGCGGGATGCTCGTCATGGGTTCTGTGTGTGGAACACTAACAGTAGTGTTCCCTCTAAAAGAAACAGATTGCTCTGCGAGGGTTCTTTAGTGAAGGCAGTGGTTCTATGTAGAACCACAAACACTCAGAGAACCATGCTTAAATGGTTCTTGACATTACAGAATGGTTCTCCAGATTGATGGAGCACGTGTTATATATGGTTCTGTTATTTACTTTTTGAAAACGGTTCTGCATGGCACCCAAAAGGGTTCTGCTATTGCTATGCTAGACGTTTTGTTAGTGTGCAATAATATTAGAACCGTTTCTGTTGTTAAAGCAGAACCATTTTTCTTAAAAAGGTTCTATACAGAATCATATACAATACATGCTCCATATATATAGAACCACAAACACTCAGAGAACCAACTGCATGCTCAAAAGGTTCTCTACATGGCAAAATGGTTCTTCAGATTGATGGAGCATGTGTTATACATGGTTCTGTACAGAATCTTGATGAAAACGGTTCTGCATAGCACCCGAAAGGGTTCTTCCATCGTTACAATGTCAGGTGGTACTATGTACTCTTAAAAAGGGGGGTGCTTAGAGACAGTGGTTCTATATAGAACCATGAACCCTTGAAACAAAATAGAACCAAACACTCATGCTTAAACGATTCTTTGCATGGTGAAAGGCGGTGGTTCTCTGTAGAACCACAAACACTCAGAGAACCATGCTTAAACGGTTCTTGACATTACAGAATGGTTCTTCAGATTGATGGAGCACGTGTTATACATGGTTCTGTTATTTACTTTTTGAAAACGGTTCTGCATAGCACCCAAAAAGGTTCTTCTATTGTTACAATGTCAAGTGTGTAACAATATAAGAACCCTTTCTGGTGCTCTTTAAAAAGTTGGGTGTAGACAGTGGTTCCATATGGAACCACAAACATTTAAAGAACCACGGTGCATGTTTAAACAGTTCTTTGCATGGCAGAATGGTTCTTCAGCTTGGCCTAGCATATGGTGTATATGGTTCTGCATATGAAAATGGTTCTGTAGCACCCAAAGGAATAATTCTACTGTTATGATGTCAGTAATATCTGAAACCTTGTTGGTGTTATATACTCTGAAATAGTTTAGGTGGAGAACCATGAGCACTGAAGGAACCATTCTACATGCTTAACCGGTTCTTGGTATGGCAATATAGTTCTTCAGATTGGTGGAGCATGTGTTGTAATTGGTTCTGTACAGAATCTTGATGAAAACAGTTCTGCATAGCACCCGAAAGGGTTCTTCCATCGTTACAATGTCAGGTGGTACTATGTACTCTTAAAAGGGGTGCTAAGAGACAGTGGTTCTATATAGAACCATGAACCCTTAAAACAAAATAGAACCAAACACTCATGCTTAAACGATTCTTTGCATGGTGAAAGGCCGTCGTTCTCTGTAGAACCACAAACACTCAGAGAACCATGCTTAAGCGGTTCTTGACATTACGGAATCGTTCTTCAGATTGATGGAGCACGTGTTATATATGGTTCTGTTATTTACTTTTTGAAAACAGTTCTGCATAGCACCCAAAAAGGTTCTTCTATTGCTATGGTAGACGTTTTGTTAGTGTGCAATAATATTAGAACCTTTTCTGGTGTAAAAGCAGAACCATATTTCTTAAAAAGGTTTTATACAGAATCATATACAATACATGCTCCATATATATATAGAACCACAAACACTTAAAGAACTTTCTGCATGCTTTATTGGTTCTTTGCATGGCCAAATGGTTCTTCAGATTGACCTAGCATATGGTGTATATGGTTCTGCATATGAAAATGGTTCTGTAGCACCCAAAAGAGTAATTCTACTGTTATGATGTCAGTAATATCTGAAACCTTGTTGGTGTTATATACTCTGAAATAGGTTAGGTGGAGAACCATGAACACTGAAGGAACCATTCTGCATGCTTAACCGGTTCTTGGTATGGCAATATAGTTCTTCAGATTGATGGAGCATGTGTTATACATGGTTCTGTACAGAATCTTGATGAAAATGGTTCTGTAGCACCTGAAAGGGTTCTTCAATCGTTACTATGTCAGGTGGTACTATGTACTCTTGAAAAAGGGGGGTGCTTAGAGGCAGTGGTTCTATATAGAACCATAAACACTCAAAACCATTTGCATACTTAAACGATTCTTCGCAGGGTGAAATGGTTCTTCAGATTGATGGAGGATGTTCTTTGAGGATTTGCAGCTCTATATAGACCAGCTGTCTTTACCAAAGAACCCTTGAAGAACCATCTCTTGCTAGATCAGACAGAACTCTGTGGGTTGAACGCAGTTCCTCACATTCCCCAACTAGGTGAAAAGAATCTGACCATGCAAAGAACCAAAGGCAATGTCCTGCACTTTAAAATAGATTTAGGTTCTTAAAGGGTTCTTTAGTAAAGATAACGATTCGTATAGAACCATGTACAGAGTTCTATCTAATCTAGACAAAGAAAGGACCTCTGAGGAACCATCAACCATTTCACCATACAAACAACTCTGCAAACAAGCAAATGGTTCTTTGAGGGTTTGTGGTTCTGTATAAAGCAGGTGTCTTTACTGAAGAACCATTAAAGAACCATCTTTAGCTAGATCAGACCAAACTCTGTGGGTTGAATGCAGTTCATCACATTCTCCAACTAGGTGAAAAAGCATCTGACCATGCAAAGAACCCAAGGGTATGTCCTAGCTCGAAAACTGAGGGTTCTTTAGTAAAGACAACGATTCTGTATAGAACCATGAACATTGGACACATGGTGAAACGATTCCTTTTTAGAGTGTGGAACATACGCTTTGGTTCTTTGCATGATCAGATGGTTCTTCACATGGATGGAGAATGTGATGAACTGCATTCAACCCACAGAGTTCTAGCTAATCTAGACAAAGAAAGGACCTCTGAGGAACCATCAACCATTTCACCATACAAACAACAAATAACAAACAAATGGTTCTTTAAGGGTCTGTGGTTCTGTTTGAAGCAGGTGTCTTTACTGAAGAACCCTTGAAGAACCATCTTTAGCTAGATCAGAGAGAACTCTGCGAGTTGTGTCTCCACATTCAGGCACCTGGCTGAGCTGCAGTTACGGGTGTTTATCTGAGGTGATTAGCTCAGGTGTACATGACTAAGTAGTGATCTCTCTACATTCAAAACGCGACTCAGAACGTACCTGTTTGCACAAATGTATCACTTTACCGCTCTAATATACATTTCCCCATAAATGGACCTGATACCCAAACTCCCTCCCTCTCATCTGTCTCTCTCTCCCTCTCATCTGCCTCTCTCCCTCCCTCTCATCTGCCTCTCTCTCTCCCTCTCAACTGCCTCTCGCTCTCCCTCTCATCTGTCTTCTCTATGAGCGGATCAACGCTGATGGATAACACTGAGGGGCTACCAGCACAGAGGAGTTCTCTCCAGGACTCTCAGGACTACACACACTCAGTTCATACAAGTTACGATGTCTACCATCCAGTCCTCCTACTCTCTCTCTCTCTCTCTCTCTCTCTCTCTCTCTCTCTCTCTCTCTCTCTCTCTCTCTCTCTCTCTCTCTCTCTCTCTCTCTCTCTCTCTCTCTCCTTCTCTCTCTCTCTCTCTCTCTCTCTCCTTCTCTCTCTCTCTCTGTCTCTCTCTCTCTGTCTCTCTCTCTCTCTCTCTGTCTCTCTCTCTCTCTCCTTCTCTCCTTCTCTCTCTCTGTCTGTCTCTCTCGTTCTTTCTCTCTCTCTCTGTCTCTCTCTCTCTCTCTCTCTCTCTCTCTCTCTCTCTCTCTCTCTCTCTCTCGTTCTTTCTCTCTTTGTTAAGCACTGAAATCACATTTCTCCGGACCGATCACATCGGAACCTCCAGAGCAGCTAGAGGCACCTGGGCATCAGCTCCACCGTGGGTCCCCTGCCCTGTCTCTCCAGTTCATCTTACTCAAGGGAGGTTTTCCCTGACACTGTTGCCTCTGGCTTGCTCAAGGGGGGCTTGGACCCGCACCACCCCACCCCCCACACAAACACCTTTCCTATGTCTGTACATTAACTCCGTGTTTTTCTTTTCCTTTTTAACAAACTGGTTTTCTGTGAAGCTGGTTTGAGACAACGTTGGTTATAAAGCGCTATGCAAATAAACATTGATTGGCTGAGTGATTGATTGAGCTCCTCAGAACAAGGATTCTATATACAGCCCCTTCAGGGACAGATGGTTTCACAACCCAGGGTCAGGGTGCTGGTGAGGGAATTCCATGAATCCATGACCAGGCTGGAGGGATCCAGGGAAATCTGGAGTCAAACTTTGTTTTTAAAGTTACAAGATCAACAACCTGATTTGTCCTTGTCACTTTTTAATTGGAATGATGTATGGTGTTTTCACATCAGCAGAAATAGACTTATTAACAAGATAAATGGTTCAGCAGCCTAGGAGTCTTACACAGTCTCTCTCTCTCTCTCTCTCTCTCTCTCACTCTCTCTCTCTCCTCTCTCTCTCTCTCTCTCTCTCTCTCTCTCTCCTCTCTCTCTCTCTCTCCCTCTCACTCACTCTCTCTCTCTCTCTCTCTCTCTCTCTCTCTCTCTCTCTCTCTCTCTCTCTCTCTCTCCCTCTCTCTCTCCTCTCTCTCTCTCTCTCTCACTCTCTCTCTCTCTCTCTCTCTCTCTCTCTCTCTCACTCACACTCACTCTCTCTCTCTCTCTTACACTCTCTCTCTCTCTCTCTCTCTCTCTCTCTCTCTCTCTCCTCTCTCTCTCCTCTCTCTCTCTCACACTCTCTCTCTCTCTCACACACTCTCTCTCTCTCTCTCCTCTCTCTCTCTCTCTCTCTCTCTCTCTCTCTCTTTTCTCTCTCTGTCTCTGTCTCTCTCTCTCTCTCTCTCTCTCTCTCTCTCTCTCTCTCTCTCCCTTTCTGTCTCTCTCTGTCTCTGTCTCTGTCTCTCTCTCTCTCTCTCTCTCTCTCTCTCTCTCTCCCTTTCTGTCTCTCTCTGT
>JAMWET010002309.1:35000-92500 GCA_024036415.1 Prochilodus magdalenae | reverse complement strand
GAGTGAGTGAGTGAGTGAGATTGAGTGAGTGAGTGAGAGAGAAAGGTAGAGGTAGGGAGAGAGAGAGAGAGAGAGAGAGAGAGAGTGTGAGTGTGAGTGTGAGTGAGTGAGAGTGAGAGAGAGAGAGAGAGAGAGAGTGTGAGTGAGTGAGAGTGAGAGTGAAAGAGAGAGAGAGAGAGAGAGAGAGATTTATAAACAGACTGGGTGATTGGACACGGGTGGATGGGAGTTATTGGTTGACTGGGGACATGTGAGTGTGATGCACTCTGGGAAGTGGAGTTCTTGGAGAATGGTGAAGTCAGGGAATCCTGGAAGCGTGACCAATGCATAATAATAATAATAATGATAATAATAATTACTATAATAATAATAATAATAATAATAATAATAATAATAATAATAATAATAATAATAATAATAATAATAAAACGAAAACACTCCAAAAATGATATTTGGTTGCACACCCTTTGGAAAAAAGAATCAATCGCTTGCTTCAACCATCAACAAACTTCTGACACCTCTCGACTGGGATTTTAGACCCTTCTTCTTCAGGTCTCTTATATTTGAGGGACTCACCTGCCATCGCGTTTCATTTCACTCTAGTGTTGACGGATAGTTCGCGCTGACACTGATGCAACCTGAGCCTGATGAACAAAGGTGCTATATAAATAAAGTGTATTGTTATAATTACTATTTTGCTTTTAATGTTACTGTTACTGTATGTAACTCTGTAATCTTTGTTCTAGGTATCGGCACTGGATCTTGTTCCGTTAGCGTCGGTGGTCTCGGTGAGTTTTAGACTAACCTTTGTGTACTAGCTAGGAAACATTCTCTGACGGAACACTAAGCACGGTTATAAGTCGCTCTGGATAAGAACCTCAGATAAATGGCATGAACGTTAATGTAAACATTAGCCTCCATCTTGGGCCTGTATATGAAGCTCTGCAGGACGACTCGGCGCAGAGAACACTCCGGCACACCTGAACTGAAATGAAACCATGACTAGACAAAGTGCGGACCACCTTAAATTGAGAGCATGTATGTCTACATCGAGCCACATCGAGTGTAAGAATTACAGTGTGTTGTTTTAGACAGTCCTCCAATTTTGGGGGAGCAGAAGTAATTGGGCCATTAGTTGCTTAGCTGCTTCCTAGCCGGCTGTGTGTAATTGCCTCATTAGTTGAGGCACGAGGGAGTTGACAGAAGGTCTCGAGTTGTTTTTAGATGTTTTCGTTTGCATCTTTGTACACAGAAGAGTAAATGGCAATGGAGCGGGCCACCCTGAGTCCGGGAAGTCACTATAAATCAAACAGAGACACGGCTAAAGCACCGGGTATGCCTAGCGCTAGCTACTTTCCTAGATTTCAGGTGGCACCGGTGACATTAGCCAAAAGAAATGACCCAGGGTGGTCTCGGAAGACTCCGGCTTCTCCCGTATATCTTGTCCTCTGCATGATCTATCCACACCACATAACCTGCGGCGCTGAAGCAGGTCTGGAACAGCAGCGGCTCTATTTTGGGCTTGTTTCATAGCTGCAAACCACATTAGACCACCACAAGCTCCAATTCACCTTGCTGCAGGGAACAGAGCTCTATAGGAGAATGCCTTCACTGAACAACAACCGGAAATCAGCTGGGACTTGTTTCCTGAAACTGATCTCTAACAAAGATCACAGCATCATGTTGAGCTCGGCTGATGGATGGAGCTGAGAACTGGCACTGACTCACTGACCTGTTGCAAATCGAGTTAGCTATGACCCGTTCTGCCTAAGCAGGTAATATACAGGAAAGCGCAAAAGCCAGACACCACCTTTCATTCGCTTCATGTCCAGTCAAAACAGCCATTAGGTTCCACATCTCCATTTTCAGCACTGGGAGAAAAGATGAAAGCGTACTAATAGCAGAGAAAAACATTTTTCCTTTGATTATTTTCAGGAGGCTCAGATTTTGGGGGGCACTTCGTGTATCAGTGATGTAGCGGTAGTGAAGCGTGTGGATATAGGGAAGTAAATGTGAAGCTGCACTGTTGATACGTTACTTTAAGTAGATGTTTTGATGATATATTCAATTTTACAGTCTTAATATGTTACTAAAGCTTAACCCAAAACCTAAACTTTAACTCTAACCTCAGTCCAAAACCCAACCTTAATCCTAACCTCAGTCCAAAACCTATACACTAACTCTAACCTTAACCCAAAACCCAACCTTAATCCTAACCTCAACCA
Source organism: Prochilodus magdalenae (assembly GCA_024036415.1). Lineage (NCBI taxonomy): Eukaryota > Metazoa > Chordata > Actinopteri > Characiformes > Prochilodontidae > Prochilodus > Prochilodus magdalenae. The sequence goes on along the minus strand of JAMWET010002309.1, from coordinate 90,275 downwards.
AAACCTAAACTTTAACCTCAACTAAAACCTGAACTCTTACTCTAACCTCAACCCAAAACCCAACCCTAATCCTAACCTCAACCAAAACCTAAACTCTAACTCCAACCTCAAACCAAAACTCAACCCTAATCCTAACCTCAACCCAAAAACTAAACTCTAACTCCAACCTCAACCCTAATCCTAACCTCAACCCAAAAACTAAACTCTAACTCCAACCTCAACCCAAAACTCAACCCTAATCCTAACCTCAACCAAAACCTAAACTCTAACCTCAACTAAAACCTGAACTCTTACTCTAACCTCAACCCAAAACCCAACCCTAATCCTAACCTTAACCCAAAACCTAAACTCTAACCTCAGTCCAAAACCCAACCCTAATCCTAACCTCAACCAAAACCTAAACTTTAACCTCAACTAAAACCTGAACTCTTACTCTAACCTCAACCCAAAACCCAACCCTAATCCTAACCTCAACCAAAAACCTAAACTCTAACCTCAACCCAAACCCAACCCTAATCCTAACCTTAACCAAAACCTAAACTTTAACCTGAACTAAAACCTGAACTCTTACTCTAACCTCAACCCAAAACCCAACCCTAATCCTAACCTCAACCAAAAACCTAAACTCTAACCTCAACCCAAAACTCAACCCTAATCCTAACCTCAACCCAAAAACTAAACTCTAACTCCAACCTCAACCCAAAACTCAACTCTAATCCTAACCTCAACCAAAACCTAAACTCTAACCTCAACTAAAACCTGAACTCTTACTCTAACCTCAACCCAAAACCCAACCCTAATCCTAACCTTAACCCAAAACCTAAACTCTAACCTCAGTCCAAAACCCAACCCTAATCCTTACCTCAACCAAAACCTAAACTCTTATTCTAACCTCAGTCCAAAACCCAACCCTAATCCCAACCTCAACCAAAACCTAAACTCTAACCTCATTTCAAAACCCTAGCCTAAACCTAAACCCTAAACCTAACCTTGACCTGAACCCCAATCCTAGCCCTCATACTGACCTTAATCTTAATTCTAAGTTTAAACTTAACCCAAAACCTTATCCTAATCATCAGCCTAGCTCTAATCTTAACCATAAATTTAACCTCAACCCAAAACTTTTTCTAACCCTAAACCTGACCCTTATTTCAACCCTAAATTTAGTCTCAACCCAAAGCCTAATCCTAAACCTGGTGTTGAGCCTAACCATGACTATTACTCTGGCTCAAAAAACCCATAATCCTGACCTCTGCCCAAGATAATCTCAATCTCAATCTCTGGTTTCCTGAATGTTCACCCTAGATTCGTCTACTCTATAAAACCTCTAATCTCTCCATGGCTCTGCATGACTTCTGACATCTATATATTTGAACTCTAAATTTAACCTCAACCTAAAGCCTAATCCTAATCCTAACCCCAACCTGGGCCCAAACCCCTGAACACTGTGGACTTATGGAGGCTCTGTACACTATGGTTGCAAATCAATCCACCCAGATGTACGCTATTTAACACACGCCTGAAAATAGAGCGTGGAGCTTTTCCTCTTTAATCTAGAACCCAGTGTCTGATGTTGCTGTTTAAGAGCCATCTTATTGCCTAGTAACAGAAGTGTTCTGACGTCTGGCTTGATCAAGTGTCTAAACCACGACAACACTGTACAAAATCCAGCTCTCTACATCAGAACCCTTATCCGATCTAGGGAATCAGAGTAGGCTGCTTCCATGGTTGATTGAATAATCACATAACTGCAGAAATCTGATTAGGATCTGATTTGTGATTGCACATTCAGTGGTGTTGAGGTTCTGGACTCTGTGGTGGTCGGTCCATTGTTCTGAGAGCACCACCAGCTTCTTGGTTTGATGTGTCTGTCTCCTTTTCTCAGTGAGGAGCTTTTTGAGCAGTTACACGTCAGACCTTTCAGATATCAGACATATGCCCATAGACACATTGTTTCTCTGCCAGAGCTTCAAAGATCAGATACTGAATATCTAATCTCTGGTTTCCTGAAGACTTCAGTAAGAAGATGTGTGCAGTCGGAGAGGGAGCACAGCACTCCACAGCTCCATGGCTCTCCTGAACTCTCAGCATCTCAGAAATTCTGTCTAGAGTGTCAGATATGTTTTTTGGGGGGACTGCATCTCTGGTTTCCTGAGATCCAGGTCTCACTGGAAAGGGCATGTCACGCTCGGCTTGTGGAGTTTGGCTTTGTCATGGAAAACCCTCCCTTCTCCTGTGACTTAGTCAGGGCCTTATCGGCGATTAGCGGTCGTCGGACTTTCTGAGACACTGCATCCACCTCAGACTTCAGGTTATATGGTTACGGTCTAGTAGATTAACTCGGCTAAATGACTGAGCGTGTTTTAAACTGTACTGTGAGATGAAGGCGGAGTGTAACTCATGTAGCCACTCCCAACTCGGTAGCGGTTATTGTTGGTGTCTTTGGTGAGTTACAAGCCACTTGATAACTAGCAAGGTTAGCCATCATGCTAACCTGCTAATGCAGCTATCCACAGATTGAAGCAGTTAGGTTTCCATAGTGCACAGAGGTCACCAACTATCTGCACAGTCCAAACTTCACACACACACACCCACACATACACACTCCCACACACACACACACACACACACACACACACACACAATCTTCACATAGAAAGGAACCCGGAAGGAACCCAGACCCTGCTCCTCACACATAAATGATCCAGAAACGTGAACAACTTGCTGGAAACGGTATAAAAGAAGGGCATCTGAGCGTCTCAGTCTCAGCTTCATCAGGTCCTCTTCTCCCACTCCATAAAAGAACCCCTGAGCTGGTGCTACCTTTTTCCAAGTCTCAGAATCCGACTGCAGATAATTCACCTTTCTTCAGGCTGAGCACACGCCTCCTTTCATGTCTTCTTCAGTCTTATTACACGGCTGTTAAAACTGCAGACTGGATGGTATTGAGCCCCTCGGTGCAAAAGAAGATAAACTCTAAGTGTCCACAGCTGCAGCAGTTCTTTTACAGGCTGCGTGAATAATCCCAGCTCAGTGAAAAGGGTACACCTGAAGCGTACAGTGAAACAGAGGAAGCGTATAGTATAACTCCTCTTTAATAAATTAAACTGGGTAAATCAACATGCTGGGAGAGACGGGCGCAGTGCAGCAGCCGGAGACCCAATAGTCCTGGGCTTTGCACAGTAAATCTTTAATCAGTCAATGGAGGCCATTCTGTAAGACTTCCATTCTGGAGACAGCTATATCCGAAAACACCATGCCAACCATTCCATGCTTCTAACTTTGTGGGGACAGTTTGGGGACGGCCCCTTCCTGTTCCAACATGGCCGCACACCAGTGCACAGAGCAAGCTCCATAAAGACATGGATGAGCGAGTCTGGTGTGGAGGAACTGGACTGGCCTGCACAGAGTCCTGACCTCCACCCGATAGAACACCTTTGGGATGAACTAGAGCAGAGACTGAGAGCCAGGCCTTCTCGTCCAACATCAGTGTCTGACCTCACCACCTGACCTGTGCTTCTGGAAGAATGGTCTGAAATTCCCATAAACATATTCCTAATCCTAAATAGTCCTAAATAGGTTCTACAGATGCTTGAGTTAGTTGTTATTAAATGATCTGCTTAGGATTATGTTCTGGATTAGGTTTAGGGCTACATTACTGTGTCAAAGCAAGAGGGGCCTGGGTTTGATTCCCGGCTGGGGCATCCAGGGTCCTTTTTATGTGGAGACTTGCAGTTAGATGAAGTGCAGTTAGTGTGAATGTGTTGAATGAGTTTCTGGATGTAGGCCACTCAATGTTCAGACACTCTCGCTTCAAAGAACTGTACAGTTGGTCCAGATTTGGTGGATGCTGTTCCCTGCCACAGGGAGGAGGAGAATTCCCCTTTGAGGAAAATGCCCTGTAGACTGGGATTGTATCCACTGCTGGTAGACCCGTATGACCGTACGCTTCCATACACCTGCAGATTCAGCTACTTCCTTCACACTATGGTCTTTGGCCACGCCCACATGCAGTCCCTCCTTTTAGCCAATCATTAACATCTGCTCTGGAGCCGTTTTCCACACATGGAATGAGACATTCCCTGCACCGTAGCACCTCTTCCCAATCTATGGATCCCGTTACTCACACCCCTCAGATATTTCTAGCACCATCATCCTCATGCAGCGCCATCTGCAGGAGCCTGAAGTTACTACCACCACCACGCCAGTGTCACTGCAGTGCTGAGAATGATCCACCACCCACATCATACCTGCTCTGTGGTGGTCCTGTGGGGGTCCTGACCATGGAAACTGATAACATGGACAGAGAGTGTACTAGGTATGTAAGTCACTCTGGATAAAAGCGTCTGCTATATGCCTTAAATGTAACTGAGTGTAGATATAAGGAGGTGTAGACTATCCGGTAAGCGTATGGTGAATGGAATGTTAGCTCAGACAAGGTGAGTCTCTATGAATCGTCTGAGATCACAATGAAAACTAGAAAAGTGCATTTCCTGAGGATTCTCAGAATGGTTGCGCAGCTCTAACAGTTCCCACTTCCTGCTAGACTGTTGCTAGGCTGTGGTATGTCTGGAGACCTGCCCTCAGGGAGTATATGCCAGCTTGGTGGCTGTAGGTTTAAGGAAACAGCAGGGTTTGGGTAGAGCCAAAAATGAATGGGACTTCATGGGAGGAAAGAGGGATTGAAGAAAAGGCAAAAGACAAGCGCAGGTCAGACCAACATTGAATCTGTGAAGGTTGAGCAGAAGTACTGCAGATAGGTGGCAATTTTCCACCCCAGTAAAACCACGAGTTAGATCAAAACAGTGTACACAAGTACAACATTCCCGATCAGATATTCCAGAGTTGGAACAGTGCTGATATCTCAATGACTGCGGGACACGCTAGTGGACAAAAACTGTGTACCAAAAAGAAAACAAACAAGAACGAGAAGAAGAGAATGTGGAAGAAGAAGAAGAAAAAGAGAATGAAGAAGAGGAAGAAGAAGAGAACAAGGAAGAGGAACAAGGAGAGGGAATTAAGGAAGAAGAAGAAGAAAGGTAAAAGGAGGAACAAAAGAAGAAGAAGAGAAAGAAGAAACAAAAAAGAGGAAGAAGAGCAGAAAGAAGAAAAGGAAAAAGAAGATGAGGAAGAAGAGGAGGCAAAAGAGGAAGAAGAAAAAAGAAGAAGAGAACAAAAAGAAGAAGAGGAAGAGGAAGAAGAAGAAGAAGAAGAAGAGAAAGAGGAAAAAGAAGAAGAAGAAAACTAGGAAGAAGAAGACAATGAAAAAGAAGAGAATGAAGAAGAGAAAAAGAAAGAGGAAGAAGAGGAAGAAGAAAAAGAAAAGGAAAAGGACGAAGAAGAGAAAGAAGAAAAGGAAAAAGAAGATGAGGAAGAACAAAAAGATAAAGATAAAGAAGAAGAGGAGGGAAAACATGAAGAAGAAAAAAGAGGAGAAAACAAGAAGAAGAAGAGAAAGAGGAAGAAGAAGAGAATGAAGAAGAGAAAAAGAAAGAGGAAGAAGAAGAAGAGAATGAAGAAGAGAAAAAGAAAGAGGAAGAAGAAGAGAAAGAGGAAGAAGAAGAAGAAGAAAGCGAGGAAGAAGAAGAGAATGAAGAAGAGAAAAAGAAAGAGGAAGAAGAAGAAGAAGAAGAAGAAAGCGAGGAAGAAGAAGAGAGTGAAGAAGAGAAAAAGAAAGAGGAAGAAGAAGAAGAGAATGAAGAAGAGAAAAAGAAAGAGGAAGAAGAAGAGAAAGAGGAAGAAGAAGAAGAAGAAAGCAAGGAAGAAGAAGAGAATGAAGAAGAGAAAAAGAAAGAGGAAGAAGAAGAGAAAGAGGAAGAAGAAGAAGAAGAAGCAGAAGAAGAAGAAGAAAGCGAGGAAGAAGAAGAGAATGAAGAAGAAGAGAATGAAGAAGAGAAAAAGAAAGAGGAAGAAGAAGAAGAGAATGAAGAAGAGAAAAAGAAAGAGGAAGAAGAAGAAGAAGAAAGCGAGGAAGAAGAAGAGAATGAAGAAGAGAAAAAGAAAGAGGAAGAATCAGAGAAAGAGGAAGAAGAAGAAGAAGAAGAAGAGAAAGAGGAAGAAGAGGAAGAAGTAGAATTCTGGGGGAACATAGCTGGACCTTTAGTTGATGGGAATGTGGAATGTTGAAATGACCAACAGGAATATCCGGACCCCGTTTTCCCGGTGCAGGATCTGCGGATATACGCTGAAGTATTTCACCACGTAGTTCCTGTACCTGGAGAGGAATGCTGGGAGCGCAGTGGGCCCTGCCGTGTTCTATTAGAGACGCCATTCATTTATCACCTATTCTAATAAGTGACGTGGCTGTTTTCTTTGAGGCACATCGTGTGATTATTTAACTCTTCGTCTTTTGAGTCCTCCAGCCTTTTGTACTCGGGCTCTGCCAGGTACTGATGTTGGTCTTGAGGTACTGATGTTACCATGGTGACCGGTTGCTTGTTCTCTGAGACCAAAACAATCTCTCCCTCCATCTCTCTCTCTCTCTCTCTCTCCAATAGCAATGCAGAACGAGCTGATCATGTTTTTCTGGGTCAAGTGATTCACACAGAATGAATCTGAAGTTCGTCTGTAGGTCGTTATTCATGTACAGATCCATTATAACCTCGCAGATACAGAAGTGTGGACAAACCGTCGCTTTCTGTTTACCACCGACTCCTTTAAATAACTAATACGTTATTCAATAACTCATAATTAATACATAAACACTAACTCTCCGGCCCTGGAGGGCCACAGGTCTGCCTCAGTTTACAACATGGGCACGTACAAGTAGCGTCTGATAGAGTAAAGTTCCTGCCCATGCAGATGCAGATGACTTTGAACAAAAAAAAATAAAAAAATAAATAAAAATAAATAAATAAACAAATGAATAAATATACCTGCCTTTTTTAAAGCGTCCTCAGGAGAGCTCAACAAGTGCTTGTACATGACTCACATGAGCCCAGCAGGGGTGATGTAACCACATAGCATTTGATACCAAACACCTCAATAACAACACAGCGAGCATGCATACTGCCCAAGACAGGGCCGACTGTTACACAGGGACAGGACGAGGAGACGGGATGCAAGCACAAGTGTTTTAACGAAGAGTATAAAAGTCAACAAACCAAAGACAAAACTGGCAAACTGAGAAATACTGAACAGGATTACAAAAACAACCAACAAGGAGACAAAAAGACTGGCATGGAAAGAAAACACCCGGCAGGTGAACAAACGCCAAGCCAGAACAAAGGCCACAACACGGAGTCTAAAACAAGAGGCTAACAAGAGACACCTGGGAAGGGGCGGAGCCAGAAACAAGTGAGGGGCCTCACAAGAGGGCGGAGACAGGAGGAGCAAAAAACCAAAACAAACAGAAGCACATGGAACAGAGTGGCAAACAGCACATGGACATGTGATTGGTGTAGCTCAGCAGATAACACCACTACCCGCCAGGGAGTCACCACCATATGTGGGAGACTGGGGTTCGAATCCCGGTCTGGGTGGCTATGCTGTGCTACACCAATAAGAGTCCCTGGGCAAGACTCCTAACACTACACTGGCCCACCTGTAATATGATTAACCTTGTACGTCGCTCTGGATAAGAGCGTCAGCTAAATGCTGTAAATGTAAATGTAACAAGACAGAAACAGGAAGCCAGGAAAGACAGATTAACACGAAGAGGACAGGGCAGGATGTGACCCCGACGTAACCCGGGACATTCATACACCAGACAATAGGGGGCAACGTATCACCAGAAAGACAGGAAAGACAGGAAACAAGGACAAATGCACAGTCCCTCGTCCTAGGAATAAAGAAGGATAAGGACACGGCCGTACAAAGTTGATGAAGCAATTAATAACAATGAACTAGAACTACTACACGCTGGGTCGTGCCTCAAAGAGCCTTCCCCACAACCCTCCTGGCCATCAGCTGTAGACTCATGCTGCTCTTTCTAAACTCAGCATAAACATGGAGCTGCTGCCTGAGGATGATGGGGCTATAAATACTGTGGGCTGTGAGTGACGGGATCCGTAGATTGGGAAGAGGTGCTACAGTGCAGGGAATGTCTCGCTCCATATGTGGAAAACGCTCCAGAGCAGATGTTAATGATTGGCTAAAAGGTGGGACTGCATGTGGGCGTGGCCAAAGACCATAGTGTGAAGGAAGTAGCTGAATCTGCAGGTGTATGGAAGCGTACGGTCATATGGGTCTACCAGCAGTGGATAAAATCCCAGCCTACAGGGAATTCTCCTATTTAGCGTGACGTATAGAAGGAGGTGACTGGAAAGTGGAGTCATGACATAAACAGTTCCTCAGGAAACAGAGATATGAGACGGTTGGAGCACCTGTGGCTGGGACTACAGTTCTCTTGGCTGAACTTACACAGCACACACAAGCAGATGTTAATGATTGGCTAAAAGGAGTGACTGACTGCATGTGGGCGTGGTCAAAGACCATAGTGTGAAGGAAGTAGCTAAATCTGCAGGTGTATGGAAGCGTATGGTCATACAGTGTCACGGCGCGGTTGGGGGTGTGGACCCAAGCGCAGGGCGGGAACCAGCTTGCGACGATGTAAATGTTAAGTTTCAAGCCAACGAGTTTCCTGGATGTGGATGCACATGAAACTATGTGTGCGGTGAGTGAACTGTACCATACCGGCTACCCCTCTACAAAGGTGCAGAGGAGGTGTTCGTGTGGTGGGGGCTTATATGGCTGACGCCTCAGGTGCCGCTTGTTGGCTTGATCAGCCCGGGCATTCTGGGGTTTGGCGTTCTGGGCTGTAGTTCGCCAGAACGGCACCGCTGCTGCCACCCTCTGCTGGCTGAGGGCGGCACAGCCCGGACCCTTACATACGGGTCTACCAGCAGTGGATAAAATCCCAGTCTACAGGGAATTCTCCTTGGATTTGTGCCAGGGAAGGCATCCACCAAATCTGGACCACCTGAGTGGTTGAATGTTAAAGTAAAACTTGTCCAGTCCATGCCAAATCCAGTGGTGCTTGTGAAGGTGTTACAGACGAGTAGGTACGTTTCAGTGACTGATGTTATGTCTGGTGAGCTTGTATAGCCAACATTAGCACTTTAGCACATACTGAGACATGTTTAGAGCCAAGGTGTTACAACATTAGACCAATAAACTGGACATATGGCTCTCAGATTGGCTTAATCTTGGTGGAACAGGACTATAGAGGTCTTCTTAGCAAGTTGGCAACCCCTGAACTGGGCAAACGTACCCACCAAGCCTGGCAAGTAGGTAGTGGCATCAGGTGAGGTTAAGAATGGAAATGACCCACCTATGCCTGGACTAGACCTGAATGCGTCCGTTCCAAGGTCCTGAGAAGAGGATGGTGCACGTTCAGCACCACGGACAGCAGCACACCTTCCCAACATCGCACGCGCTCCTCTATTAGTTTGACAGGCAGACCTCAGAGCGTGCCATCCCCGCTGCCGTCACCGGGACTCATTTCTTCCCCTCCAGCTTGTGATTATTTATATTCGGCCGCTCATTTCCACGGCGGATGAGGTTTTACTTGATCACAAGCAGACTGTCTTGCTGCTTTGGTGAACATGATGTAGGTCATTACGGCTGGAAGCAAAACAAGGACAGAAGCATCGAGCAGACGCTGAAATGAGCCCTTGATGGTGCCATTAAAGAACTTTGACCAATCCTGCTCTGGTGGAGAAACAGGGGACACAATGTATTCTCTGTCTGTGCACTGTATCAAACGAAGCGTAGGGTTTTAATAATTCATAATGCAGCCAAAGGCTACTGAAAAACAGTCGTGGATTCATGGTCAGCTGTGGCTTGTGATGTGGCCTCATGGTGGAGAATCAAGTTCGTATCTGAATCTCCACCGGCTGGATTGAAGGGGTCAGCTGATGAATATGAAGAGAACTGGAGCTGAGAGGTACTAGGCTGGGCTCCGAGCAGCGAATCTGAAAGAGCCTCTTCTTAGAAGCGGTGTAGAACTGCCGAGTGGGGAGTTATGTGAGGACAGGGCAGTGGCTCCGCTGGGAGGAGGTGTTGCAGAACTTCAGATGGACAGTGGAGGGAGTGAGAGAGCAGCGTCACATCTTCCATGATCATTGCGGTCGGCTGGCAGAGAGCAGTAACACGCCCTTCTGAGTCGGTCACGACTTCCACGGCTTATTGGGAAATTATCTGAAGGGTTAATCTTAGCTCCACTGCTCGAGGTGCACACCTCTCCAGAGAGAGAGAGAGAGAGAGAGAGAGAGAGAGAGAGAGAGAGAGAGAGAGAGCAATTAAAGTGATACATCTAAAGGAGAGACAGAGAGAAGGAAGATTAAGACATTGAGGGGAAACAAGCGAAAAGAATGAGGTGAGAGAGTGAGAGAGAGAGGAGAGGAGTAGAGCTGAAGAGAGTAGAGATACGAGAGAATGCGGAAATGAGAGGAGAGAGAGAGGGGTGAGAGAGAGAGAGAGAAGGGAGAAGAAGAGAGAGCGGGAGAGAGACAGAGAGAGAGAAGGACGAGAGAGAGGGAGAGAGAGAGAGAGAAGGATGAGAGAGAGGGAGAGAGAGAGAGAGAGAGGGAGAGAGAGAGAGGGGGAGAGAGAGAGGGAAAGAGAGAGAGGCGAGAGAGAGTGCCGGGAGAAATGCGAGGTGATACAAGAGAAGGAGAGGGGTGAGAAGCCGGATTGGTGTCGTGAGGTCAGTGTACAGAGTGAGTGAGATAGCGGGTTTGGTGCTGAGGTGTGTAAGAGTGAAGTGAGAGCGGGTTTTGGTGTGAGGTTCGTGTTACAGAGTTAGAGTGAGAGAGTGTTCTCTAGTTCGTGAGGGTGTGGTACAGAGTGAGGGAGAGGAGGGTGAGGTTTTGTGTGAGGTGTGTGTACAGAGTGAGAGAGCGAAGGTTTGGTGTGAGGTGTGTACAGATGAGTGAGGAGAGAGGGTTTGGTGTGAGGTGTGGTACAGATGTGAGGGAGAGCGGGGGTTTGGTGTGTAGGTGTGTACATAGTGAGGTGAATAGAGCGGGTTGGTGTGAGGTGTGTGTACAGAGTGAGTGAAGAGGGGTTTGGTGTGAGTGTGTACAGAGTTGAGTGAGGGGGGGTTTGGTGTGATGTGTGTACAGAGTGAGGGAGAGGGGGGTTTGGTGTGCAGGTGTGTACAGAGTGAGGAGGAGAGGGGTTTTGGTTGTGAGGGTGTGTACAGAGTGAGTGAGAGAAGGTTTTGGGTGACGAGGTGTGTACAGAGTGAGTGAGAGAGGGTTTGTGTGTGGCTGTGTTACAGACAGCGAGTGATGAGAGACATAGGGTTTGTGTGTGAGGTGTGTACAGAGTGAGTGAGAGAGGGTTTGGTGTGAGTGTGTGTACATAGTGCGTGAGTGAGAGAGGGTTTGTGTGAGGTGTGTACAGAGTGAGTGGAGAGAGGGTTTGGTGTGAGGTGTGTACAGAGTGAGGGAGAGAGGGTTTGGTGTGAGGTGTGTACAGAGTGAGGGATAGCGGGTTAGGTGTTAGGTTGTGTACAGAGTGCGGGAGAGAGGGTGTGGTGTGAGGTGTGTACAGACGTGAGGTGAGAGAGGGTTTGGGTGTGAGGTTGTGTACAGAGTGAGTGGAGAGAGGGTTTGGTGTGAGGTGTTGTACAGAGTGAGTGAGAGCGGTTGTTTGGTGTGTGAGGTGTGTACAGAGTGAGTGAGAGAGTAGGGTTTGGTGTGAGGTGTGTGTACAGAGGTGACAGAGAGGGTTTGGTGTGAGGGTGTACAGAGTGAGTGAGAGAGTTTTGGTGTGAGGTGTGGTACAGAGTGAGCGAGAGAGGGTTTGGTGGCTTCAGTGAGGAGTGTACAGAGTGAGACGAGGGTAGAGGGTTTGGTGTGAGGTGTGTACAGAGTGAGGAGAGAGGGTTTGGTTGTGAGGTGTGTACAGAGTGAGGGAGAGAGGGTTTGGTGTGAGGTGTGTACAGAGTGAGTGAGAGCGGTTTGGTGTGAGGAGGTGTGCCGCGTGAGGGAGGGTGTGGTGTGAGGTGTGTACAGAGTGCCAAGTGAGAGTGGGTTTGGTGTGTACGTGTACAGAGTGAGTTGAGAGAGGGTTTGGTGTGAGGTGGTACAGAGTGAGGTGAGAGAGGGTTTGGTGTGAGGTGTGTTGTACAGAGTGAGTGAGAGGAGGGTTTGGTGTGTTGAGGTGTGTACAGAGTGAGGGAGAGCGGTTTGGTGTGAGGTGTGTAACAGAGTGAGGGAGAGCGGGTTTGGTGTGAGGTGTGTACAGAGTGTGTACAGCAGTGTAACAGAGTGAGTGAGAGCGTGTTTGGTGTGAGGTGTGTACAGAGTGAGGGAGAGCGGGTTTGGTGTGAGGTGTGTACAGAGTGAGGGAGAGAGGGTTTGGTGTGAGGTGTGTACAGAGTGAGGGAGTGAGGGTTTGGTGTGATGGCAGTGGTACTAGAGTGAGTGAGAGAGGGTTTGGTGTGAGGTGTGTACAGAGTGAGGGAGAGAGGGTGGTTTGGTGTGAGGTGTGTACATAGTGAGTGAGAGCTGGTTTGGGTGTGAGGTGGGTGTATCAGAGTGAGGGGATAGCATGGGTTTGGTGTGAGGTGTGTACAGAGTGAGTGAGAGAGGGTTTGGTGTGAGGTGTGTACAGAGTGAGCGAGAGCGGGTTTGGTGGTCTCTCCAAGAGCATCCGTCCACTGAACCCCTCTCCAAGCAGCCCAAAGTGGTACTTCTGGGGTCTCTTGTTCCACAGAACCCTTCTTTGTCAGCCTCGCAAACCTGCTAAACCCCACACCGGGTCCTTAATTAGACACGTCTGCATCAAATCCATCAACACACGCATTAAAACGGATGACAGAGAAAGTCGTGTTGAGAGCGCATGTTCATTCACGCAGCAGAGCATTTACATTAGCGCGTCTTTGTCTGGCAGATTTACATCTGAAAGGCGAGGCACACATCAGCCGCTCCACGTTACACCAACAGCGCTGACGGACGATTGGGTCAGGCCTTTTCCTGTTTATGCAACACTGTTCCCCTGGAGGGTTAATCTCGGACGTAAGCGTATGGATCCCAAACAGGCCTGACTCTTATTTAATCAGAGGGATTTATGTTTGGACATGCGGAGGAGCACCTTCTCCGCGGCTATGCATCTTCGTCCCTGGGTGAAATCTGATTAATGCTCAGGAGAGACCTCCAGGACCCGCGGATATCAGACAGTCCAATAGAAATTGGTTTAGTGCACCGCGGTTGGGCTTGCTTTATTATGTAGCAGTGTGCCACCCGGGCAGATATCTCAGTTTCAGTGCCCATGAAAGACGTTCTAAAGGCGAACAAACAGCGAATGTTCTGTTATCTAGGCCTGTGGGACTTTTTGTGGCGTACAAGCGCACTCCCCTAACTCCAAATTGACAACCATATGGAGTGCAGAACATTCCCCACTGACCTATTTCAACATGGTGGGCGACACCATACCACTGGCTTTATAGCCATACAGTGGATGGAATTTGGTGGGTGGGTTTGACATCATGAGACATGCGAATGATTCAAGCCTCATGCTGCTGGTGCATGGGAGGAACAAGGACAGGCCTTATCTCTGTACCTGACCCAACAGCCACCATTGCAGACACTCAGTGAGCAGTGGTGTCCTCCATGAGTCATCCTGTTAGTGCAGCACCATTGGCAGACGGCTGCATGACCAGGTGTAAACAGAGAGATTGAGAGATCTCTTTTTCTGCACAGTGTAAAACTCTAGTTCTCCTTTCAGGTTAGTGAATATTCATGATGGACCGACCAATAGAATCGCTCCAAACCTGCTTAGTAGTTACCTTGTTCTATCAGCTCCGTTGCAGGGTAAGGAAGCTGGTTCCTCCTCCTGTAGAGCTCAACTCTGGAGGGTTTTAAGGTGGACTGTATAATTCCACTCTGGAGGGTTTTAAGGTGGACTGTATAATTCCACTCTGGAGGGTTTTAAGGTGGACTGTATAATTCCATTAGTTATAGTTCGAGGTCTTCCCTTTTATTCTACAGTAGAGCTTTACGATCAACAGAAGGAGAACCTTGTATAAGTAGCCATGTCTACATCCAACAAGGCCTATGACAATGGCTATTGATGGTGGCTGAAGATCAATATACCTATATGTCATTGGTTCTCCTTAGATTTTTTCTCCGTCCATATGCAAGCGATTAACCTACATCTACTCCCCACAGAGATACACCCCCTGCCAAATGAACAATATGTACACAATGGCTGTTCTGACTGGAAAAGAAAGGATGGTCTTTGAGCCACCACTCGCCTTTTCAAGCGTTTGATTTCCCGTTGGAAACACGTGGTGACGTTCCAGCTGCAGTTTTAATCCGATACCTCATTCTGTTTCTCAATAATCCACTACAATAAAGATTTTTCAGATCTATAAGATCATGCAAGATGGCTATTTAAATGCATAGCACCAAACAGGACAGCATTAACGATGCCACAATGGCCCCATTGTGCCCACGGTCTTAGGCGGCATTCAGAGACATGCTTTCTTTTTCCCCCAGAGGTCGTGACCCCTACAGTTCTCCATGGCCTGTAGAGATTCTATAGACAAACATGTTACATTCAGACATATGCTGCATTGTCTTTAGATACTGGGTTCCTGCAGTCTGCAGTCCCTGGCCTGTTAACTGGGTAAAGAGGACATCACTGTGGTAACCGAGCGGGGTGACGCAACTGAATGGACACAAAGGTCACGAAGAGTTTTCACACTCCAGAATTCACATCCCTCCGACTTGTGATTAGGAAGTGGGGATAATCTGTTCTTTTGGGCTCCTTCTGTGGAAGGTACATGGTACACTGTTAGGGTTCTTCAGTGCAGGCCCTATTTAAACCGCATGAAACACGTTCTCCGTCAATCTGAAGACGGATTTCACCATGCAGTGAGAGATTCCAGCATGCAAATTGTTCTTTGAGTGTGTTATGCAACTATGATCAATTCTAGATCATACACACTTATACACACATATTTTCTTCAGCTGCAAAACATGAGCAGGGAGAACCACTTTTGGTTTATTGAAGAACCTTTCTTATGGTTATAAATCAGATGTGTGAGTGTAAATTACCTAGTTTAAACCATACCATGTAGAACAAGAACCATGAGGCATCCACAGATGTTGGAGTGTGTAGGTTTAAAAGTGGTTCTTAATGCGGCACTAGGATAGAACCACTTTTGGTTCTATAAAAAAAAGTGCAACCAAGCAATGAGTCTGTGTAGTACCAAGGAAGGCCTGTAACAGCAGCAGAACATTTTCTGGTGCTATGTTCTCAAAAGTTATAAAGGTGCTTTCTATCAAAGCGATGGAACGTGTAGCTATGCAGTAAGCCATGCATGCAGTGCATCCCAGTGGCATCCCAGTGGTTCTTCTGAGTTGCCACAGAACACTATATATATATGCATGCATTTATATATGCATTTATATATATATATATATATATATATACTATATATATATATATATATAGTATTGTGGCAACTCAGAAGAACCACTGGAATGCATGCATTTATATATATATATATATATATATATATATATATATATATATATATATATATATATATATATATATATATACACTATATATATACACTATATACTATACTATATAATACATAGAATATATACTATATTCTTTAGTACCATCTATGGTTTTATTTATATTTACACCGGTTTGGTGTTTATATGAAATAATACAAACACCACAAACATTTTTCCATAGAACCACATTAGAGCCACATTTTCTCCATTGCAGAACCTTTCATTTTGTTTTAGGTTCTGTATGAGTGTGAACGGCCTTTTTTTAAAGGGTTAAAGAACCTTATCACGCACATTCTATACCTATACAAGGTTTTACCATTGACTCAAGACAAGCATCCTTTTGGAACCCTTCGAGTTTTAGTGTGTATTGCTAAAAGTAGTTATTTAAGCAATGCTACATAAGTTTTTGTTCTACTCTTAGCAAAAGCGTTCTATCTAGAACCCAAAAAGACTTTTGAAAGATAGTAGAACCCTTTCCAGCAATGCGAAGATCCATTGATAAAACTTTTTCTAAAGATATAAAGATGCTACAGATCAAAGAGATGGATCCATAAGTCATGGAATGAACCATGTATGCACTGCAATGGTTCTTTGAAGTTGCCACAGTGCTATATATACAGAACCATTGGAGATCTTAAGGAACCCTTCCTCTTTTGAAAGGGTGAAACGGGAGGATGCTAAACCAACCTCAGTCTTTAGATAATGTGAAGGTTGTTCAATTGGAAGGTTCCATATTCTGCTCCACATATGGACTGGCTAAGTTCCAAAACTGTATCCACCGAAAGGTTCTCCAACTGGTCCCCAGAGAACCCTCCCTAAATGATCCCTGTGCACTGCAAATTGGTTTGGAATAAGAACCTAGGGCTAGGGAGGATGAGGACGAGGATGGTTGCTGCTGAATATGTGTTTGGGCTCATTATTGATTTGTCTAATGATTATAATCAATAAATACACTCAGACTTTGGTCTACCTCACCAAACCTAAAGAACCGATCTCAATGAGCGATCAATAGAACCGAAAATCAGCCTCTCCTGAACTACACTTTGGTCTTATGTTGTTGGATCTCAGTGTACTGGAGCCCTGTCCTTATTGGCCCCTCTGGCTGGTAAACAAGGCCATGCTAATTCCCTGGTGATGACCAGCCAGTGATTCCATCAACACTTGGCAACCACTTCCAGCGCGGGACATAAGCATAAAGCCTCTGTTTGTTTCATGTTGCAACAAGATCATGCCTCTTGTTTGGAGCTCTTGGTCTGGGTAGGCTGCGGTATGTGATAATAATGCAGTTTTATTCCATTAACCTTCATCTATTCAGGCTTACATGGGTAATTAATGTGCAATATACAATATACTCTGACCGGAACCCCTTAAACAGCTCGGCCCTGTAGACACGTCTGACTTCTGTTACACTCATGTACTGTAATCCCACATAATTAATAATTAATAATGTCATATCAGTGTAGCTTAAGTAAAACCAGGTGATTTACATACATTTGCTTTGATGAAATCCCAAATTTGTGGCCGCTCCCAAACGAGTTAACTCTAAAGACTGATTCAGATAGCCTTAAACATACAGGGGTTGGAAAATGAAACTGAAACACCTGGTTTTAGACCACAGTCATTTATTAGTATGGTGTAGGGCCTCCTTTTGCGGCCAGTACAGCGTCAGTTGGTCTTGGGAATGACATATACTGCGTCCTGCACAGTGGTCAGAGGGAGTTTAAGCCATTCTTCTTGCAGGATAGTGGCCAGGTCACTACGTGATGCTGGTGGAGGTTCGTCCTTCTTGGTGGTATGCTGACATTACCCTGGATACCGTGGCTCTTGATACATCACAAAGACTTGCTGTCTTGGTCACAGATGCGCCAGCAAGACGTGCACCAACAGTCTGTCCTCTTTTGAACTCTGGTATGTCACCCATAATGCTGTGTGCATTGCAGTATTTTGAGCAGAACTGTGCTCTTACCTGCTAACTGAACCTTCACACTCTGCTCTTACTGGTGCAATGTGCAGTTAATGAAGATTGGCCACCAGGCCGATCCAATTTAGCCATGAGACCTCCCACACTAAAATGACAGGTGTTTCAGTTTCATTGTCCAATCCCTGTATATGCACTGTTGTAAAATGAAAAAAAAATGTTGACCGTTACCACGACTGTCCTTAACACCACGTCACCGTCACCAAAGACTGCAGTGGTGTCGTACCAGACTGTCATGGAGTGACTCAGAATGGCAGCGGGTCATCTTCATGACGAGTGACGAGTCCCACTTTAGTCTTGGTGGAGACGACCAACGAGTCCGTGTGTGGAGGCACCGTGGTCAGCACCAAGATGAACGGTTTGTTGTCACACGTCCAGAAGGCCTGGTGTCACTCCACCTCCACCCCTACCGCACCATCTGCAGGAACTGTGTGAGGATGTTTAAGCTGCATGGGATGGATTATCACAGGACTCCATTAGGAACCTCTACAGCTCCATACCGAGACGTCTGGCGTGTTGCATACATCAATCTATTTCTGAGTATATACATGCTGCTTTAATCCTTTTTTGTTGGCCTAATGCTTTATGTTCTGGAATGTTCCTGGGCCTGGATAGCATGAGAACAAATCTGATTGGTGTAGAACCTTCACAGCCAATCCCATGGTCTCAAGATGGTATTACAAAAATCACCCACTACACAATACTCCCTAAAGACCCTAAATTTAATTCGTCTATCCAAAGAACCCTTTTGGCAAATTTACAAAGAATCCCTTGAAGGCATCTACTGAAGCAGCTTCTGGATTTCTACCACTTTCTCTCTTTACCAAGACGAGACCCTCCTTCTGGCTGGCTCATGATGGGTATCCGGGGCTTGCAAAGTCCACAGTGTCTTGTGAAAGCACTTTCAGCTGCTCTGTGGGCGTTGCGGTCATGGTCCACATGCTTCTCGTGGTTTTGGGCCATCTCCCGTGTTTGTGTCCCACAAGCTGGACTCCATGGCTGGTATTGTTTCTCCTTCTCTCCCTTTCACCCCTCACCGGGCAACAAAGCCCGCCGTCTTCAGTGTACAAGGCTACTTCTGGTGCACGCTTCCCACTCGCAGCATTCCTGCTCCCTATCTTTGAAGCGCTTGTGGGCGCTTTAGATAGCGAGTCCTTCGGTCAACAGATGAGCTTCTGTAGGCATGACAGAAGGAACAAACAGCACGTCGTGCTCCATTTATAGAGCCCGGGAGAGGGCTATAAAACGAGAGGGAGAAGGCTTTGGCTCACTGTGGGCCACATGGTTTTGAGTAAACAAAGAGTAGTGTATCTCACAGCGCTTTAGCTTCCAGAAGGAGACTCATGGAAACTGGTGTTTAAAGTGTTTACTGTGCAAAAGTCAGAGACCGCATTTCATTAACTTTACATCCAGGCAACAGTGTGATCAACTACAAGTTGGTCACTTCTCAAGAGGGGTTCTAGATCATCCAAGATCATCCACTTCCATAAGGAAGTCATGTTGGAAAAACAGGGGGTTTAAAGAAATACAGCTACAGAGAAATTGGAACTCCTAACAACCACCTGGAAGGCCTGGTAGACCCATCAACACTGTCCCCATCAGATAAACAGCGCTTAAAGCTTTCATCTTCGTGAGAGAGAGGAGAACATCGAGCTCCACTCTTACTTCAGATATGAAAACCTCCACATCCATCCGTCTACCACTGTGAGAAGACACCTCAGCACTATGGAGGTCTGAAAGCAGGTGTAGCTGTTCAGGAAGCCCCTCACTGAGAGAAGCAGACACACACATCCAACAAAGAAGCTGCTGGTGCTCTCAGACCAATGGACTGACCGGTCCAGAGTCCAGAACCTCAACACCGCTGAATGTGTTTGGGGTTATTTGGATGGTGAGAAGAAGGAGAAACCTTGACCACAAGTTACGTACATTTATTTAGAGTCTGTATTTTCGGTTGCCTAGCAATGCAACCTGTTAGGAAGGGCACCTCACACTCTACTGACCTGTGGAGTTTGGCTTTGTTCTAATGTCTGTCCACTGATCTACAGGGCTTTAAAGTTCATATACTGAACGTTGTTATCTTTGAATAGCACTCTATGGGAGGGTATCTGAACTTTAAAGCCCTGTAGATCAGTGGACAGACATTAGAACAAAGCCAAACTCCACAGGTCAGTAGAGTGTGAAGTGCCCTTCCCAATAGGGATGAAAGGAACAGAGAAACAGACGAGTGAGGGTTATACCAACATTGAATTTGTGCTTGGGGTCTGCCCTGAGAAAGTACATGAAACAATGTCAGTCAGTCGAGCAGAAGTACAGTAGATCAGGGTGCACTCTTCATCACCTCACATTCTTTATGGAAAAAAATATGGAATTTAATAAAAAAAAAAACTGTACACAGGCATATTATTCCTGATGAGTCAGAACAGTGTCAATATAAAAAAAAAACATGGGACGAGTTAGTGGACAAAAATGTCTCAACCAAGAAGAAGAAGCAGAAAAATATATCTGGTAGTAACTTCAGGCTCCTGCAGATGGCGCTGCATGAGGATGATGGGGCTATTTGTACCTGTGGGGTGTAAGTGACGGGATCCATAGATTGGGAAGGGGTGCTACAGTGCAGGGAATGTCTCGTTCCATGTGTGGAAAATGGCTCCAGAGCAGATGTTAATGATTGGTTAAAAGGAGTGACTGCATGTGGGCGTGGCCAAAGACCATAGTGTGAAGGAAGTAGCTGAATCTGCAGGTGTATGGAAGCGTACGGTCATACGGGTCTACCAGCAGTGGCTAAAATCCCAGTCTACAGGGAATTCTCCTTGGAATTGTACCTTGGAGGGTATCCACCAAATCTGGACTACCTGATCAATTCTTTGATGTAAGTGTGTCTGAACACTGATGTGGCTACATCCAGAAACATGTCTGGTTGATGCCAAATCCAGTCACAGCTGTTATGGTGCTGGTGGAGGTGTTACATGCTATTAGGTGTGTTAGTCACAGGGGATTCATTTTGTCCGGTAAGCCATTCCCAGTAGTTTTGGTCTAGTGTTTGTAAGATGATCTCTTTGCAGGCCACTTAAGCCTAGGCACTCTAGATTGCTCATGCAGAATGAGCCCTTGCATCAGAAACCATGGACCTCATGGGAAAACAGGTCATCTTGATGGGTGCATATGTCCCGGTACACACCTTAGTGTCAGTGGTACCTTCATGCATATGCAGGTCACCCATGCTGGGGGCACAGATGCCCCAGACAGATGTTGGCGTTGGCACCTTCAGTGACAGAATCTGGATGGTTCCTTTCATCTCTGCCACAGACAGCTCGAAATCTGCTTTACCAGAAGGCTCGTCTGACCACAGCACACAGAGAGCATTTCTGTACCGAACTGGTGTATGGGTTTCTGGTGTAATAGAGTTTCAGGTTGCAGGTCTTAACACAGCGACAGACTGGCTGAAGTGGTGAACGTTCCTGAACCCATGTGGCTATATTTAACACAGTAACACAAAGGTTTCACATGCGGCGCCGTCTGAGGGCTTGAAGGTCATGCACATTCATGATGGGTTCCTGCACATAGACGGAGATTGTGCAGAGAACGTAACTCAGTTAGTGTAATGTGTTAGTGTACTGTAAGTAGCGTGTTGGTGTACAGTAAGTAGCGTGTCAGTGTAGTGTGTAAGCAACTCAGTAAGTAATGTGTTAGTAAAGTGTTGGTTAGTAACTACTGTAAGTAGTGTTGGGGTACAGTGTAAGTGTTACAGTAACTCAGTAAGTGTAATGTGTTAGTGTGTCGGTGTACAGTAACTCAGTAAGTAGCGTGTGTGGTGTGTTGGTGTACAGTAACTCAGTAAGTGTAATGCGTAGTGTGCTGTAAGTAGCGTGTTGGTGTACTGTAAGTGTAGTGTGTGCTGCTGGTGTACAGTGTAACTCAGTAAGTGTAAGTGTTAGTGTGCTGTAAATAGTGTGTTGAACAGTAGTGTGCTGTAGTGTGCTGTAGTAGTGTGTTGGTGTACAGTAACTCAGTAAGTGTAATGTGTTTAGTGTACTGTAAGTAGTGTGCTGGTGTACAGTAACTCAGTGTAAGTAGTGTGTTGGTGTACAGTAATCAGTGTGTAATTTAGTGTACTGTAAGTGCGTGTCGGTGTAAGTGTAGTGTTAGTGTTGTAAGGTGTACGGTAACTCAGTAAGTGTAATGCGTGTTAGTGTAAGTAGCGTGTTGGTGTACAGTAGTGTGTAATGTCTGTGTACGGTAACTCAGTAAGTGTAATGTGTTAGTGTGCTGTGTGCTGTAAGTAAGCGTGTTGGTGTAAGTAGTGTGTTGGTGTACAGTAACTCAGTAAGTGTAATGTGTTAGTGTGCTGTAAGTAGTGTGTCGGTCTACAGTAACTCGGTAAGTGTAATGTGTTAGTGTACTGCAAGTAGGGTGTCGGTGTACAGTAACTCAGTAAGTGTAATGTGTTAGTGTACTGTAAGTAGTGTTGGTGTACAGTAACTCAGTAAGTGTAATGTGTTAGTGTACTGTAGTAGCGTACTGTACAGTAACTCAGTAAGTAGCGTGTTGAACTGGTAGTGTTTGGTGTACAGTAACTCAGTAAGTGTAATGTGTTAGTGTGTGCTGTAAGTAGTGTGTTGGTGTACAGTAACTCAGTAAGTGTAATGTGTGTTAGTGTGCTGTAAGTTAGTGTTGCTGTACGGTAACTCAAGTAGCGTGTTGGTAGCGTGTTGGTGTACAGTAACTCATTAAGTGTAATGTGTTAGTGTGCTGTAAGTAGTGTGTTGGTGTACAGTAAGTGTACAAATGTGCAAATTTAATACATTTAATAAGTGTAATGTGTTAAATTAAGTAGTTTACAGTCTCAGTAAGTACTGTTATATGTAAGTAGTGTGTTGGTTGTAAGTAACTCAGTAAGTGTAATGTGTTGATTAAGTTGTTGGTGTAAGTAACTCCTAAGTGTAATGTGTAGTGTTAAGTAGTGAAAAAACCAGTAAGTGTAATAGAATTAGAATTAAAAGAAATGTAGAAAAAATGTAGCATAACATGGCATTTAACATTTCATTTTCATAGTTTATATTTTTGTACAGGCAAAAATGTGTTATGTGCTGTATTGTCTACAGAAAGTGTACTGTGCAAAATGATTTAATAATATATTTATCATGTACTAAATCAGCTAGATAAACCTATTAGACCTGATTTGAATCTGCATTTAACATTTCATTTTCTATCATTTTTTCACAATGTACTGAAACTGAAAATGTCTGAACATCAAAGCCTTCGTGTATATCACACTAACAAAGATCTGGTTAAGGTTTCTCTGTAGAAACTCCCATTGTCCTCCATCTTCACACTGTGCCAATCAAACGCCCTTCATTTGCCAGTTGTCATTTCAAAAATCCCCATAAGAGAGACTGAAAAAGGAAGCATAGCAGGTGCCTCCGGATCAAACATCACAAAGAGCTCATGCACATCATCTTTCAACTTTCACCAATTATTTATATAAAGGATATGAATCATCGCCACAATAGTTTGATTGTGCCGAGGGCTGTTTTGCATGGAGCTGCAGCTCTCTCATAGATAGGCCTTGTTGTGCCTAAGCCAGACCGAGGCAGATGTGGAGGAGAACAATGGAAGCTCCTTCAACAGAGAGCAGGGCAGTGACTGACTCCAAGGGTACACAGGCTCCGAAGAATGCCTGGCACCGACCCAGAGCCACTGACGCTATTACAGACCCACCTCATCTCCCATGATGGCCCGGGACAGAGGGGACCACACCTTCAAAGGCCGGCCCATCTTCCTCAGAAGCGCCGAAGACTATCCAGAAGCTTGGCGGGGCATCGTCAGAGCGGAGACTGGATTGTGTTGAGAAGGACGTTGGAGGGCCATCCAGACTGTTGACCCAGGATCAGAAGACCAGCAACCAGAATGGCTACTGCTAGCACCTCAGGACAGAGTCCCTTCGGGCTGGGCCGGAGAAAGAGATCTCCTGGGATCCTGGATCAGATCGGCAAGTTCTTTGGAGGGGATAAGAAGAAGAGGGGCAAGGTGAGCAATAAACCAGACAACCATAGAAAATGTGTTTCATGTTTTGGACGTGACTTTTTGGCTTTTCTTATTCAGTTTTCTGGTTTTCGTTATACACCCTGAATATATATATGTGTATGTTTATGTATGTAAATATATATATATAGTATTTTTTTTTGCATCCACAGCAGTAATTATGGTTTACAATGATAGTTATTATTTATTAGGATATTCATGCATTATACTATCTGTATGTATATATTAAAAATAGGAAAAACAAAATATCTGTATATATTATATATTTTTTTTGTTTTGTATTTTATATATATATATATATATATATATATATATATATATATATATATATATATATATATTATTATTTTTTTAATATATATATATATATATATATATATATATATTTTTTTTTTTTTTTTTTTCCATCCACAGCAGTAATTATGGTTTATCATTAGAATATAAAATATAATGTCTAGAATTTTTGTTGATATCTCTACTAAATGCCATAATTCAAATTACAATAAAGTCCATTCAGGTTTCATGAAGCGGTAGACTATAGCTGTTTCTGTGGCTTCCTCTATTATATTTAATTTTAGCTTTAATTTATTCTCATTTTAATCATTTGCTACACTTATGCTAATTGCTAAAAATTAATTTATGTTAAATGTTTCATTGAGCATTTATTTGTGGTGTATTTAGCATGAATGAATGAGGAATTTAGCTGCATTAAGCAGTTATTAAGTGTAATCTGTAAAATATTAAATTATTATTACATGTTAAAAGTGTAACATGAAATTTAAATTTTTTTTCATAGCTAATATTTTGTAAGTAATTCTTATCCAGTCCTAAAATGTCCACTTTTTTGTGAAATTATGGACAACATGCACAAAATATTTGTGAAAAACATGATTTTCCATTTTATGTTGCCAGTATAGATTTACTGAGATGAAATCTGAATCTCCATTTGAAGCTTGTATCCCATGTAGTGTAGTGATCTCTTCTCTGGGCTTGTGCATGATCAGCAGTAATAGCGTAGAAACTGGCTATGCTTTATTATAAGCATACATAAATAAAAATAATGTTAATAAAAATATTAGAAATCTCAATTTTAGAAAATATCAAAATCTTTTTTTGAAAACAAATATAGTGAATCAAAGAAATCAAATAAAGCTGCATTTAGCATCTATTAACATTAACATTTTTTATTATGTCAAGTTTTTCACTTCTCATTACTTGTTTGAGTATATATAAACTTTTTTTGTATTATCGTTATTATTATTTTGATTATTTTGATTATTATTTTGATTATTGTGGTTATGCTTATGATTATTATTATTATCCTTGCCCATTTCCTTTCTAAACAAGCCCTTTGATGTTGTGTTTTTATAGGGTTCATTTCGGGGTCACCTGTCCTCCTCCCCCCAAAGGCCCCACCATTCCTCCACCCGACGCCGTGGAGATGTGAACCCTGTCCTGCACTTCTTCAGGAGCTTTGTAAGTACCAGCTTTAAACTCCAGCACTACGCGCAGGGCCCGAACCCTTCAGGTAATTAAGAATAATCCCTTTAATCAGAGAAGCCCCAGGACGCCTCGCGGCCTTCACACCCCACCGCACAGTTCCACACAAACGTCTTTCAGCCCTGGCTTTGCAATCCGAGCAGCACCTACCCAGCTTCCCTAATAGCCCAGACGAGACTTCAGAGCTGATGTCCAGCTGCAGCTCCCTAACCTGAGCAGAACCACTGAGCAGCTCATCGCTAGCACTGTCCCCTTTGTTGGGCAGTTGGATTTCTCTGCACCACATTGTGTGTAGAGCGTGTCAGGCATTGGCAATCCAAGGTTGCCGTCCAAAGCTGTCGTCATGTCAGACATGCAGTCCATGTTTACACATTTCTACAATGGTACAGGCTTGTTTGGCCTTCAGACGGAGATTACTTCATGTTCGCTCCATGCTTCTTTATGCTGTCCCCACGAGGCGCTCGGGGCTGGAGGGTGTTAGAATAATGACCCTAATAAACTATAGGATTGAATCGGTTAGCCACAGACGAGGCAGCACCGGTTGCCTATAGGCTAATGTGTTTATTTAAAGATGGTTTTGGAAGAGATATGATAACCTGTATGACGGAAACCCAAACCTCAAAACTTTTCTCATTACTGCAGCTTTAATAGAGCGCCTGTCCCGCCATAATTAGACGCAAATTGATCATTAGCAAGATTCATGAGCTTCATCATTCATTCAAGTGTGGCTGGCTCAGATTTCATTGACTGAAACTGAACTTCTGTCACCCACAGGTGTCCTCTCCTCGTCCCAAGTCGAGGGTAAGTGTCCTCTTCCTTCTGTAATGACCTATTTGGCCTTCCATAGCATATCCTCCATCACCTACTATTATATAGAAGTCCTCATATCGTTATTATATCAGAGGCTTAGTATGAGTATATGTCCTACAGCACCAGCCAAACGACTAGTACACTGTGTAAAACGATGGTTCCTCAAGGGTTCTTCACTAAAGGGGATGATGTTATGTAGTTCGGTATAGTGCCATTTGCACGCTTCAACGATTCTCTGTGAAAATAAATAAATAAATAAATAAATGTGTACACAGGCATGTTTGTTTTATGGAAGATGAAAGAATTCCACATTACATTACTCAGATGGTGAACTTTGAATGGAGGTAAAGGGATCGAGTTGAAAAGCCTAGAACCTTTGGAGCATTTCTATTGGGCCATTCAACATCATATTTTATCATATTTTTCTGTATCATAAAAACAGAGTTGTTTGAATAGAACTGAATTCAGCATTCTGGGATGGTTTTTTTTAGCCAGTTTTAAGTATTTTAAGCCTCTTTTAAATAAAACAAGACCAAACAAGACCAAAGACACAAATTCTCGTCCCTGGAACAAAAACTAAAGAGGACAACCAGGGTCTCAACAGGCTCAGGGTCTCGACAGGCCCAGGGTCTCGA
This sequence comes from Prochilodus magdalenae, assembly GCA_024036415.1. Classification (NCBI taxonomy): domain Eukaryota; kingdom Metazoa; phylum Chordata; class Actinopteri; order Characiformes; family Prochilodontidae; genus Prochilodus; species Prochilodus magdalenae. Next base: position 63,825 of record JAMWET010002309.1, on the reverse strand, counting down.
CAGGCCCAGGCTCTCAAGAAGATAAGACACCAAGCAAACACAAAGGCAGCAGCTAGGGGTATTCATACACATGGGCTGACGAGTTACACCTGGGAAGGGGTGGGGCCACAAACTAGGTACAGGTGTGGGGTATTACTAGAGGGCGGAGACAGGAGGAGCTAGAACCAAAATAAACAGAAGCACATGGCAGATAACGACAAAGGCACATGAAGGTGACAAGACAGGTCTCTGTTGGTGTTGATATCATTTTTCGGCTTTTGAGCACAGAAGCTGTCTATGTCTATTATGTTGTGCTGAAGTTTCATGGTGAATGAAACAACAGAAATGCTCCACATTCACTTCCAATAAAACCTCTTTACATAACCCTCTACTTAACGTTACTTAACACTGAACGGAAAGGAAGACTTTGGCTCTTTCCTGTAAAGCTATATGACCACATTTATTAGCCTAGAAAACTGGATGCACTGCAAACAATGATTTTTTTATTTGAATTAATCTTAAATTAAACCGCCAAATATCAGGTAAAATTAGCTTTAATCTAATGTATACTGTATATGTTATATTTCCCAAGATTCTTGCAGGTTTATTATACAATTATTTCTACATATTGCAATTTTAACTAATTTCCAGACATTGTGATTTTACATTGTGATTTTTCCAGACACAGTGATTTTAGTAACCAACTTTTCATACTACATTAATAATTTTATATATATATATATCTCGTCGCTGTCCAAAGAAAAACATGTATCTCCATTTTTGTTGATTTTTATTTTTAAGCCTCATTTAATCACATCAGCTGCAATTTGCACTACTTGAGAATTTTATGAAGAATGGACCAACAGAAATGGTCCACAACTGCTTGGAAAGACGTCTGGTTCCATTGACTTACATTAGAATTAGGTTTTTGGCCTCTCCTGTAAAGTTGCCATTTTGGAGATACTTGTTTTTCTTTGGAAAACGATTTTTAACAAATGTTTCCAGTAAGCCACCTTTTCTTACTATATTAATAATTCTCTCTATATATTAATACTGTATATATAGAATCATTTTACCTATTTTTAGAAATGTGCTGGAAACAAGCCAACATAGTAATGACATTTTGAAAATCGCAATATCAGCTAAAACAAATAAGAACTTCCTGAAAATTAGAATTAGAATTAGAAATCTTAAAATGACCTTACAACAACCTCAAATTGAGCAACGATGAAAAAGATAAATGCACCAGAAATAGGATTATGTTAGTTTTCCAAGACCCCAGTTTCATGCAGTGTATAGTGTGTCTGGAGATGTGCACACTGCCTTAGCATCCCACTGGAGCTTGCTGCGGTAGCTGCAGTACCTAGTTACTTCAACCCAGTGCGTTTGGGCGTTTGGGTTTCCAGGCTGCTGTAATGCTTCCCAGATCTCAGTTTAATTCTCCACCGCTCCTGAAGCTGATCCGGCCCCTTCATTTAAAGCACCTTCCCTGTTTCGGAATGTTTCTGAGATCCCATCGCTGCTCATGCCCTCTCATAAGACTTGCTTACAGGATCTGAATTCCCACAAGGCAGGAATGTTGTGCTCGTGTGGCGTTCCCTGCTGAATCTTAACGGTTTTATCTCCTTTTGTTTCTTTTCCATGTGCAGTGGAGGGATCTCTTGGGCCTGGTATGTCACCCTGGCTTTGTGTTGAACAGAGTTTGCATTCACGGTTCTCAGCCTGAGCAGCTGCTCTGCCTTTCCTTGTTCCTCTGTCTTGTTTCTAATAGCGGTGTCCTCTTCCCTAACAGCCCTTCTTCTCGCCCTGTGAAATAACTGATTAGTAATCGCAGCCTCTGTGCCTTCTCCATCCTCACGGTGCTCTTGTCAACTTGACACATACGGCTTTCCGCGGCTGTTTATTGGGTTGGAGTAGTGAGGATTGGCTTGTGCAGATGAAATATGACTCTTGACATGTTCCGTTCTGTCAAATCAAGTACACACGGTATTGCCCATATTTTGTTAAGGTCAGATTTTGTTCAGGTTAAGTGGTGGCAGGCTTTCCGTGGTTAACACAGCACTTAATCACAAAGGCGGACTGGGACTGTTAGAGGTTCAGGCTTTTAGTGTGTCTAGAAATGTCACAGCTCAGTCAAGCAACTAAACTAAAAACAGCTCTACTGGATATTTATTGGTGGACAGTGACACATACAATGATCAGCCATAGCATTAAAACCACCTCCCTGTATCTACACTCACTGTCCACTGTATCAGCTCCACTGACCATACAGGACACTCTGTAGGTGTACAGGTCCAGACTGTAGTCCATCTGTTTCTCTGTATACTGTATTACCCTGTTCTTCAATGGTCAGGACCCCCACAAGACCACCACAGAGCAGGTATGATGTGGGTGGTGGATCATTCTCAGCACTGCAGTGACACTGACGTGGTGGTGGTGGTGTTAGTGTGTGTGGTGCTGGTGTGAGTGGCTCAGACACAGCAGTGCTGCTGGACACCTCAGTGTCACAGCTGGACTCTTCCTGTGGGCAGCGTCCTGTGACCACTAATGAAGGACTAGAGGATGACCAACACTGCACTGTGCAGCAGCAGATGAGCTATCGTCTCTCACTGTCCATCTACAAGGTGGACCAGCAAGGTAGGAGTGTCTAATAGAGTGGACAGTGAGTGGACACAGTGTCTAACCACTCCAGCAGCCCTGCTGTGTCTGATCCACTCACACCAGCACCACACACACTAACACACCACCACCACCACGTCAGTGTCACTGCAGTGCTGAGAATGATCCACCACCCACATAGCTCTGTGGTGGTCCTGTGGGGGTCCTGACCATTGAAGAACAGGGTAATACAGTATACAGAGAAACAGATGGACTACAGTCTGGACCTGTACACCTACAGAGTGTCCTGTATGGTCAGTGGAGCTGATAAGATGGACAAGGACTGTTTATACAGGGAGGTGGCTTTAATGTTATGGCTGACCACATCAGTGTTTCAGTACTACAGTGACTCGTACAGTGAAGAGTTCTGCTGACACTGTTTTCTATTTGTCAGCCGTGACTGATTGCCTAGTTAGACCGTGGCTCAGTCAGTGACAAATCTGGAACCAGCAGAAGGCCTGTAGCCTAGCCCTGGAGGACTGGTGTTCAGCACAGTTCGGCAGTGTCCCTCTCAAACACGCCCACGAAGCCTGACAATGAACAGATGACTGTGATCAAGTGTGATTGAGCAGGTGAATCACCAACCAATGCTGGACACCAGCGCTCCAGGACTGGAGTTTGTGGCCCCCTGGCCTAGAGTGACATTTGCCACTTGTTAATATCAGATATTTGGTGCTTCATTTCAGGACCAAACTTGACACTCATGTCATTTGTTGGTGTAATATGGCATTGAAGTTCAACCCACTTTGAAAACAAGTCAGTCACTACATGACTGAAGGTTCGATCCAGATAGAAAGGCTCTTCTAGGAGCTTTATAGAAACACACAGCAACCAAACATGCTCTAGCTTTCTCTCAATCCTCTCTGATACTGTAGTGTTGAGTATGACAGCATGCTGTTGTGACGGAGACAGAAGTACAAATTTGATAAAATATACGTCTATAGGCTACATATAATAAATAGGACAATAAATAAATAGAACAAACGATAAATATAAATAAAAGTTCTAAATAGGACTAGATCAATCAAATCATCAAAGTGTATGCACAGCATAACCAGCAAACTTTGATGAGTAACCGCTCACATAAAACAACAAGATCAAATAAAGATACAATATTAAATATAGATAATATCTAAGATAATATTATATCTACAGATAATATCTGGAAGCGTACGGTCATGCGGGTTTACCAGCAGTGGCTAGTATCCTAGTCTACTTGGAATTGTTCCTGGGAAGGCTTCCACCAAATCTGACCCAACTGACCAAAGCTTTTTTGCACGAGTGTTTGAACACTGGTGTGGCTACATCCAGAAAATGGTCTAGTACAATCCAATCCCAGCTGTTATTGGTGCTTGTGGAGGTGTTACATGCTGCTAGGTACGTTTCAGTACAGGGAATTGGTGAGCTCATGGTATTCTTGTTAATATTGTCGCTTGTCTGCAGTTTTTGTGTTTTAATATTAAGCAGTGTTGAAAATCATGAGCTACATAGTAGGAGTTACGGTAATCCCTCTATTTCTGATGGGACAGAGTAACGTATCTAATGACCTCTTCAAATGAATTAACACAAATACAATGGCTGGATATTAGTAGTTTGTAGTTTTGTAGCTCATGATGGCACAATGAATGAGTAAATTAGCATTATCTATCTATCTATCTATCTATCTATCTATCTATCTATCTATCTATCTACATATATACTTGTATATATACCCTAGTTTTTTTAACATCTTTTTCTTTTTACATTTACATTTGCAGCATTTAGCTGACGCTCTTATCCAGAGCGACTTACAAGGTTAATCATGTTACAGGTAGGCCAATGTAGTGTTAGGAGTCCTGCCCAAGGACTCTTATTGGTGTAGCACAGCGTAGTCATCCAGTGACTGGGAATCAAACCCCAGTCTCCCACATGGGACGGGAGCTTCCTGGTGGGTAGTGGTGTTACCCATACACCAACCACTCTTACCAACATCTTTTTCTTATCTTTATGATTATATATATATATTTATAAAGATAAGAAAAAAGATGTTAAATAAACTAGGGTGTGTTATAAAACTAAGAATGGAACCTAATTACAATCTATGCACTAAATATTTATATACTATGACAATATAGAAATACATGAAATTATAATTCACAGTAGAGTGCAGTGTTGGATGGACAGTGTGAAGTCTATCAGTGGAAGATATTGAAAAATAATAATTAGTGAATTCTTTCATAAAGTATTTGAATTATGTTACCAGTTACTGCATATAAATGTAATTTGTTAGCTGGGAAAGTAAGCTCTGCATTACTTCTGCTGTTGGCTTCAGCTCTTTTATTAATAAGAGAATGGCAATCAATCAGTTTAGTTAAATCTGGCCGGGTTAAAAATCAAAATCAAGCCTTGGTGTGGTTCCTTGGTCATCCCCGCTAGCATTGGGGTCTTTTGAGTTGAGATTTATAGAAGCATGTTGTTTTACCTGGGGCCAGACGCCTCACCTGCAAATAGGCTACAACTCAGCAGTATATATTTTGCCCTTGATTCCAAGGAGGGAAAAATAATGGCCACGTTTCCCGGACAGCAAAGTAACGTTGCCCGGACTGTCAGACACTGTGTGTGCTAATGCTAACGTGTAATTAAAAAAACAAGCACATTTAAATTTCAGTCATTGTATTTGTGCTACTTCTTTTGAAGAGGTAGATAGATATATCACACTGTCCCATCAGAAATAGAGGGATTACCGTAACTCCTACTACGTAACTCGGTACTTTCAACACTGCTCAATATTAAAACTCAATGACAAGTGACAACACTGACAAGAATAACATAACCCCCTAATAACGAGAGCCCCCTGTGACGGAAACGTACCTGTAACCCCACCACGAGCACCAATAACAGCTGTGATTGGATTTGGTATGGACTGGACGAGTTTCTGGATGTAGCCACATCAGTGTTCAGACACTCCTACATCAAGGAATTGGTCAGTTGGGCCAGATTTGGTGGATGCCTTCCCTGGCACAATTCCGAGGAGAATTCCCTGTAGACTGGGATTTTATCCACTGCTGGTAGACCCATATGACCGTACGCTTCCATACACCTGCAGATTCAGCTACTTCCTTCACACTATGGTCTTTGGCCACGCCCACATACAGTCCCTCCTTTTAGCCAATCGTTAACATCTGCTCTGGAGCCAAACCACATTCCCTGCACAGTAGCACCTCTTCTCAATCTATGAATCCCGTCACTCACACCCTGTAGGTACTGATAGCCTCATCATGCCCGTGCAGCGCCATCTGCAGGAGCCTGAAGTTACTACCACCTTAAACACACGAGGTGACTGATGTTTTAGTCAGGTGAGCTTATGTGGGCACTGTATAGAGCTTGATAACGTTAATTGATGGATAATATCAGTAACATAAGATCCATCCAGCTACCCTACCAAACAGTCTGGCTTAATTTCAGATACCGGGGATATCAAACGCCCCCCAACCCCCTTCAATTAGCACCAGGGGTGTTTCTCTGTACGGTAGCAACAGCACATCCCACACTATCCCTGCGGTCTGCACACAAGTACAGTGGTGTGAGGGTCAGTGTTTGACTGTTGTGCATTGAACCCAGTTTGTTTCTCTGACACTCCCATCCAGACTGACTCTGTGCTTCTGGATGACTTTGAGACAGCACGACTGTTTCTGAACCGAAGCCGGTAAAGCAGTCTTTTTCTCCTAGGGGTCTAGTAGCCGAGCTCATTTCCTCTGTTTTAAGCCCTGCAGCCCTTCACCCTCCCTCTGTCTTCATCAGTGTTTGGAAGTGTCTTCGAGTCATTCACTCACCAACACCCCATGTCATGATCACAAACTGTTTACAGTCTTCTTCAGGGGGTTTCGTGTTAAGGCGAAAGCGTGGCATGGATAAAGAATGAGCTGATATGTGTAGATATTACCCCTCAGCCACTTCTGAAATGATTTTGATGCTGGAAAGTATAAACTTCCAATTGCTTGTTCAAATCTGTTTCAGGAAGCACTAGCACAGTCTGGTGGGTGTTGAGTCATTCTTTGTTGGTGCCATGCTTTTGTTGTCTCTAACTCATCTCTTTGCGCAGTGCTTGTTGTTTGTGATGCATGCATGTGGTAACCGTTGCAATTGGTGCATGTACATTTCCTTATCTAGTTGATTAAGGATGATCCAGATTGTTCTCTAATGCTACCTCTTTGCCTCCTCCGTTTCAGCACTGAGAACGTTCACTGAGCATATACTATATGTACATACAGACATATGGTGTTGTGGAAAACCCAAAGACCACACTTCAGTGATTGTATATCCTTCCTAAATGACCTTTAATGACCATTAAGCTCAAGTTATCAAGTTTCAGTCTAAGTGGTCTCTGGGGTGGTCAGTCCACTAATCTCAGTACACCAGCAGCTTCTTTGTTTGGTGTGTGTGTGTCTCCATTTCTCAGTGAGGAACTTGAACTCCTACACCTCCTTTCAGACCCATAGTGTTATGGTGTTTCTAAAGTGGAAGGTTGGATGTGGATGTTTTCAGCAAGAGTACAGATTGATGTTCTCCTCTCGTTTAAATATGGCCGCTTTAGGTGTTGTTTATCTGATGGGGACAGTGTTGCTGGGTTTTCCGGGTGCTTGTTAGTGGTCCCATTTTCTTTGTAGCTTTTGGACTCAATTTCACACTCAGTTTTGGAAACACCTCAGATATACATTCTCGTAACTGAAGAACCGGATGGCGGTTTTGAGTGGATATTAAACCAATGAAGGGTGGTCTCTAACTTTTGCACAGCACTATATGTTATGGGTTGCAAGACTCAAGTCGACAGTCACTGATGACATCAAGAATATAATAACATCAGAAGGGAATTTCTTGCCATACGCGGCTTTAAAAATCCATGATTAGGTTCCATGGCAGGTTAGTATATCATGATGTGCCCTTTCCAATGAGCCCTAGATCACGTTACTAGTCTTCTGGAAACCAGAGATATGGACCCCAGAATCTCACAAGCTTGCAGCTGACTTAGGTGCACACTAGACAGCCTTGCTGGGATGCTCGGCCAAAGCTGATATCCTGATGCCAGAGAAATTTAGACCAGTATAACTTGATGAAAACTTTTTGATTTACATTTAGGCAGTTAGCTGATGCTCTTATCCAAGGCTATTCGTTTTACAGGTAGGCCAGTGCAGTGTTAGGAGTCTTGCCCAAGGACTCTTACTGGCTTGCTACCTAGACTGGGATTCTAGGCCCCGTCTCCCACATGGGAAAGTAGCTCTCTGGTGGGTAGTGGTGTTAGCCACACCCACCACTTACAATCTCAACAGCATTATAAGTGTTATGCTAACTCTCCAACCAACATCACATGACTGGAGATAGCGACGTTCAGTCTGATCTTTGGTGCCATGCTCCCTGCTTTGCCTGGCATATGGACGCTCTGAGACATCTGTATCATTACAGCTGTAATCATGTGATCAGTGACTAATTGACATCAGACTTAAAGCATCATGGCTGAGCAGGGAGGGCGACTAGTCTGTGCATCCCCTAGTGTACGTACATATTTTCATATGATGGTTGGAATGTTTTAGACATGATGCCGGTAAACTTTACAACTAAAGGTTTTCTGTAGAGATGGCACAATTTCACATTTCTAATATTGGCATTGATTCTTACATATAGATAAGCTCATCGGACAAAAAACTAGCCCCCCGTGACTGAAGCCTACCTACCGTAATACTACATGAGCATGGATAACAGCTGTGACTGGATTTGGCATGGACTGAACAAGTTTTTGGATGTAGGCCACATCAATGTTCAGACACTCTTGTATCAGAGAATGGGTTAGTTGGGCCAGATTTGGTGGATGCCTTCCCTGGCAGATTACCTGGCCAGCCCAGATGTGGGAATGCTCCTGAATGTTCATCATGCCAAACAGCCACATTTGCAGCCCTATGAACATGAGAACTATCATCTTGGAAATAGGAATGACAGTGATAGGAACGCTATCTTTGTCATAAGATGACGAAGAACAAAGCCAAAACCTGGCTGTTCCAGCAGCAGCAGTGTTGGCACTGTGGCTGAAATGTACTGTGACCTCAACCATAGAACCCATCTCCAGGTAATTAAACAACCCTAGAACATCACAGGGGGGGCACAGTTTTTTGTCCGGGGAGCTTATTTGCAATTGAAGCACTTCAGTTCATCTTCAGTTAAGGTGATACGATGGTCTAGAAGTAGCTGGGTTGCGTTCTTTCTTTTCATTTCATCACCAGCCAGTGCCTCATGCTGATATTATCCCCATACTCATAGCTGGTATTGAATTGATGCCATCTCTAGTTTGGGATCACTTGAAATCCCAGTGAATCACATGGTGTAATATAGGCACACTGACTTGCTTCTACCTCAACTGTGCTGCTGTGAGTCCCAGCTCTACCTGGAGCCATCAATGTATGTTGATGCAAGATATTTTTGTAGGCTTCGCCATCGACGCGTGGCTCCGAGAGTATCAGATCCCCCCACAGACGCCGCCGAGAACAGAACACACTCTCCAGAATCTTCAGCTTGGTGAGCCTACAGTAGTGCTGTGGTTTAATTAAAGGTCTCTGAAAGGTCACTTTAACAGCGGATAAAACTCAGATTATGCTGATTGCATGACAGCATCAAGGGTCACCAAACACATTAACATTTTTAGCTTGGGAATTGATTAACATTCGTTTGATAGACACATATTTAAAATGACACACATATCCCAAAACTCAGACTCTTACCTTTAACCGCTTGCAAATGGTCCTTGACTTTGATGTACCGTTCCAGGAAGAATCTTGTTATGGAACTTTTACATTACGTGGAAAAAGGTTCTTCATTCTCAGTCATCTCACTTTCTTTAAATAACCATCCACCCAAAGGTTCTTCAGGGAATCAAAACTGGTTCTGCTACTTTTAAGAATGTGGTTGCTGTCATACGAATGCCTGGTCCAATGTTGCAAGATAGCATGGAATTCAATGTTATTGATCTAAAAACCAGATACTATCAGGTGAGTACCAGATATTATGTGGTTAGCACCATATACTATCAGTGCACACCCTATACTATCAAGATATTATGTGTTGAGCACAAGATACCATCAGGCCCTCACCTAATACTGTCTTGTGTCAGGTGCACACCATATACGATCAGGTGAGTACCAGCTATTATGTGGTAAGCACCACATACTATCAGGAGCTCACCATATACGATCAGGAGCTCACCATATACGATCAAGATATTATTTGTTGAGCACAAGATGCCATCAGGTCCTCACCTAATACTATCTTGTGTCAGGTGCACACCACATACTATCGGGTGAGTACCAGATATTATGTGGTAAGCACCATATATTATCAGCTGCACACTTTGTCCTATCATGATTTTATGTTTTGAGCACAAGATACTATCAGGTCCTCACCTGATAGTATAAGATAGTATCAGGTGAGGACCTGATAGGATCTTGTGCTCAAAACATAAAATCATGATAGGACAAGGTGTGCAGCACTAACAACTTTAATCCCTTGTTGACCCCACAGTGGGGAAATTTAGTCTCCGCATTTAACCCATCCGTGAGGTGAAACACCCACCAACACACTCACTAGTGAACACACACACTGGGGGGCAGTGAGCACACTTATCAGGAGCGGTGGGCAGCCCTATCCACGGTGCCCAGGGAGCAGTTGGGGGTTAGGTGCCTTGCTCAAGGGCACCTCAGTTGTTACTGTCAGTTCAGGGAATCGAACTGGCAACCCTCCGGTCATAAGGCTGGTTCCCTAACCTCCAGCACACGACTGCCCCTCCCAGTGGTGTTGTGTTGATAAGGAACTAGCTTTCATCCGTCCAGCTTGGTGACTTAGTGTGATGGGGAGACTTAGCTAACAGGAGGAACTGAACTGGTGGGATAACTGGATAATCAATAATACATTTTATTATATTATTATCTACTATAAAAGATGGACTTCTGGCTATAATGAGGAACACCATTCTCCCACTTCTGGCTGTGACATAAGCAGCCCTGCTTCAATACAGCCTGATATAACGCCTAAACATGAAACACCCCCCTCCCCCCCTCCGTCTCCTGGCCCCCGTGTTCCTTGCCCATTGCTTAGTGCCTGTTTGCATGATCCACCTGCATGACCCTAATCCCCGAGATGATTATTCATCAGCACTTCTACATTTCCTTCTTCTCACTGCACTGATTTGTGCGTCACTGTTGTTTCCTTATCATTCCCTCATCTCCCCATTTCCATCAGCAACACACAGCTCATCTCCAGCAGCCAACCACGACATCTGCTCTAGAGATCTGCATACACAGTCCTGGCCTTACACACAGCTTCCAACCCTTTCACTAGCAGAACATTTTCATCTGGCCTTGTTTATTTCATGCCATCTTTTGTAAGCCAGTTTCACAATAATAATAATAATAATAATAATAATAATAATAATAATAAAAGTTGTTGTTGTATAATAATAGTAGCATTTTACAGAATAGATTTTATGTATGTAAAACAGTAAATAGCAAAAATAGCCTTTTAATAAAAACACAAAAGTAATAAAAAATAGAAATTACAATTAAAAAATAAAATAAAATAAAATAAAATAAAATAAAGAATGAAATTTAAAAAATTTAATAAAATTGGACTTAAAAGTAAAATAGGAACCTAGCAAAATTTAAAATAGTAACTGATGATGCGTGACGAAAATCCTCAATCACATTTTAAAATGAATTCTATTAAGTACTTTCAATCTTTAGGACATGTATAAAACCATTTTAAGACCCCAATTTTCAACTGCCTAATTTGCTAATTGCCTAAGTACGAGGACAGAACCCCTATCCTAATCAGCGTTGGGTATATTTATCTTAATACTGTCCGGTACATTTATATGTTGATTGTGTACAGTGTCGTTATACAGTGTCGAAAAACTAATATCTCCAAAATGGCAGCTTTACAGGAGAGGGCAAAAACCTTATGAGACTGTAATGTAAGTCTATGGATTTTTGTCCAAGCAATTTTGGGTCATTTCTGTTAGTCCATTAATCATGGAATTTTCACAAGATGCATTGAAGGGAAATTCAGCAAAAAATGTTTTTCATTGGAAAGCGACGCTATATTAACCTGTATCATTAGTGTCAGAACAAAACCTTGTACTTTTAAAACAATAACATTACAGAAAAAGGAAAAAAACGTACTTCTAATGCGAGTCAAGGTAACCAGACTTTTCTCCTATCTGTTTTGGGCCATTTCTTTGGTCCACTCGTCATGAAATTGGCACCAATTGTAAAAGTTCCTCTTACTGCCTTGCGCTCTTGAGTGATGTACTGACAGGGTTCTATTTCAATATACTAATGATGTTTTAGTATGCTAAATATAATACTTAGCGCTAAAAATATACTTAATATACTTAAAAAACGAATTGTACTTAAATGTACTATTTTGAGACACCAGACTAACTTAGACACAGTATGCTAAAGTTCATTAAGGTATAGCCCTAGCTTTATTTTTATCTGGGAGTATAAATTAGTATACTGAAGTGTTACTGAGGTCAAATGTACTCGCAAATATTAAGTTTGTGGTATATATATATATATATATATATGTATATATACACACACACATACATACATACATACATACAAGGTTTTAATTTATGAATTAATTTAAATTAATTAATTAATTTAAGAGCCAAACAAGGTGTATATTCCCTTGTATTTGGCTCACATCATATCATTTTAATGTATTATATTAATGTATATTAATTTATATTGACTTTTAATGTAATATCATTTTTAACTGGCTATTTCCAAATAATGTCATAAACAGAAATACAACTAAATTGGAGATATGAGGTTTCGTTCCGACATGCATCAACATGTTGAAAACTGTGAAGCCCTGGAAAGCAGCTAGACTCGGATAATGCAAAGTTGTGCTTGAGCTGCTCCGAGTTTCACCACTGTTTCAACATCCCACAGCCCGGGGCTTTTGTCGGTAGGTTCGGCTACATGCCGAAGCAGTTTTAGCTCCAGAACCCCGTCACCTTAACATTCTTATCCGTGGCCCAACTGGACGGGTGCTTGGTTTGAACTTCCTTCTATCCTCACAATAGAAAAAAGCTTCCTTATTTATTTAACCAATTAAAATGAATATAATTACAAATGAATTATTAGTAAAGAGGTGTGCATGGTACAGAGTGAGTATGACACCGATGTGTCGGAGTTGGCTGAAGCTCCATTCCTTCCGTGGTTTGAACTCGCTTCTGTTCATTAGCTTAATTTGGGCCTCAGGCACACACGCTACATACCCAAACGTTTCCCATACCAGTGTCGCGTCTGAAACGAAGGGGTTTAATGAGGAGCCTAGGCTCCAGCCACAGCTTTCACTCTTCTGGGAAACCAGATGTCGGAACATTGCTGTGAAGATTTGATTAGGTTGCTGTGAAGATGTTTGATGATTAGCTCTGGATCACAAACACCACTCGTCGGTAATACCTCTAGACCTACCTCACCTGCTAATGAACTCCTTTTCTCCACATGACAATCGTTCCGTATGGGAAGACGGATGTGCCTGCGCTCATGCCGTACATTGTGAAGCACGGCACTATGGAAACACAGGGAATAGCCATACACTCGTCGCTCATGTGATACAGATGATCAAAGTGATGTCTGTGCATCATTTTATTTATTGCCACTACTCGAGTGTTCCCCTGAGTGCTCTCGGGGACTTCTCATCGCTCCTGGAACACATTAGGGTCCAGATGCCCCGTATGGCTTTGTATTTCCTGTTTCCATGCTTTGTGTGGGCACCTCACGGGAAGGCGGCGCAACCAGAAGTGGCACCCACTTGTGTTTCTCTTCACTTGCAGGGAGAAAGCAGATCCCGTTCTCCACCCAAACGCTGGAGCACCATCTTCTGAGACAGGAGAGAGCCAGACGGAAGAGGCGGCGAAGGATGAGGACGTGAAAGGAGAAGCAGAGGGTTGCTGCCCTGCAGACTCACACCTCGCTACGAGCTTAACCCACTAATACCGGCCACCTCCGCTTGTCAGACAGAGATACAATCCTGGTTTCTGGAGTTATAGATCAGTAGGGCTACAAGTTGACCGCAGGAAACACTGAGTCCACCAGGTGGCCAGCGGTCAAGATGACCTTTGACAGTGGTTAGCATGTTTACCGTACCCAGAGTGAGCAGCCTAGAAACATACACTATAAAAGGCCAGCACAATACACCACATGACACATCTCAACCATTTGGAGGAGGCCCATCTCCCATGGTATATATGCCATCACTATCAGGTCACGATCAGGTTTATTAGGTTACAATAGTGAAAGCTAATGGTTCTTTCCAAATTAGCATAGCATGCTAGCTTCCATCACTGGTCTCCAGCAATAGGGACTCACAATAGCATCATTCTCCAGTTCAGTCGGCTTGAGCTGATGGTCCTGTATCTGATTTATAACAGCAACAAATATGGGGTTACAAGGTGACCGCAGGAAACACCAAGTGCACCAGGTGGCCAGTGGTCAAGATGGCCTTTGACAGTGGTTAGCATGTTTACCGTACCCAGAGTGAGCAGCCTAGAAACATACACTATAATAGGCCAGCACAATACACCACATGACACATCTCAACCATTTGGAGGAGGCCCATCTCCCATGGCGTCTACGCCATCACTATCAGGTCAGGATTAGGTTTATTAGGTCACAATCCTGAAAACAAATGGTTCTTTCCAAATTAGCATAGCATGCTAGCTTCCTCACTGGTCCCCAGCTATAGGTACAATAGCATCTTTCTCCAGTTCAGTCGGCCTTGAGTTGATGGTCCTGTATCTGATTTATAACTGCAACAAACATGGCTGAGTCAACATAGCTAGCATTCTCTGTTTCATCAAGCTTGACTCCATTCTCTGTCCGTCATTCCTCCATGTGACATTCACAGTAAGTGTATCTGATGCATTATTCAGCATCATCGTCTTTAATCCATGTACCGCTGTGAGAAGCGCTGGTTACGTGTAGCATGTTCGTGGATATTCGTGTGTTCCCGTGGTTGTAAAGTCTCCTGTCCTGTACAGTTTGTTTCTCCCGTGTGTAGTATGTTGGATTGTGAGCTACTTATAAGGTCTTTTATAGATTCATAACACTCAAATATTGTATAGTTTTAGTTATTGAGTTACGACGGGTACTAAAATAGCTCGCCTCACTGGACAGCATTATCTAAGCCAGTAGAGGGAGATGATGCCCTTATATTGCACTGTGGTAGCAAAATGCTTGCAGACGGCTTGGAAATAGCATGTGTGGCACTAGCTGTGTACTGAAGTGTTTCATATGTACTGGAATCCTGCTAAAGTCTTATCAGGGGTTAATTTAGTTAGTCCGTAATACATATAACCGGAGAGAGAAAGGCAGGAATCTGGGTTTCTTAGAGTTTCAAAGGCAGTGAAGGTGTGAGAAGTGCAAGACGGATGTGAGGAAGAAGAGTGTAAGGAACGGCAGGTGGAAAAGGGTGAGATTAAAGCCAGTGTTTTTGATAGGCTCCTGTGTATAACGTGTCCTGATAATGTGCATTGTTACCTTTCCCATTGTTTCCCATTGTTTCTCATTGTTTCTCGTTCTATCCACACCCTGTTTATGAATGAGTGCTGAATAATAAACACGTGTCGGTTTCATGCCCCCGCCCCCGTCAGCGCTGGATATGTCTCGAATGGTGCTAAAGATTTACAGAGAACATTTTAGAGTGGCCAACTTTCTAGACTATGATGTGTAATACTTTTAACCGCTACATCAAATAAAGATTCCTAAGTGTACATGCAGGTGATGTGTGTTTGTTCTTTACATCTCTTAAGTGTACAGCCCATATATGTGTAAATTACATGGTACTTTCATGGTATTACTGAATCTTTAGTAGAAGTTTCTGAATAAGTCATAAGGAATAATAAAATAACTGAACACAAATTTGGTGAAAAATGATCTATCTATCTATCTATCTATCTATCTATCTATCTATCTATCTACCTATCTATAAAAAGAGAGTATCTATATATATATATATTATAAGCGGCCATAAACCTCATTTATTTGCCATGGAAGTCAAAAAGAGGTCCTCTCCCAAAATGGCAACTTTACAAAAAACCTCATTTAATTTGAATGGAAGTCAATGGAACCAGACATCCTTTCAAGCAGCTTTGGGCCATTTCTGTTGATGTGTTCTTTATGAAATTCACACACAGTGTAAACAGCAGCTCATGTGATCACATGAGGCTTAAAAGTTAAAATCAACAAAAATGGAGATACATGTTTATCTTTGGGCAGCGATGATATATATATATATATATATATATATATATAGTAAGTGAATGGGTGAGTGAATGAGTGAGGTAGTGAGTTAGCGAGTCACTGAGTGAGTAAGTGAATGGGTGAGTGAGTAAATGAGTGAGTTAGTGAGTGGATGAGTGAATGGGTGAGTGAATGAATGAGTGAATGTTTCTGTCCATCCCTCCAGTGTGAGAAGACACCCCAGCTCACTGTGGCTCTGTAATAGAGGAAGCTGCGAGGCCAAGGGAGTATACTGTACGTGCGGTATACGGTTCTGCTTTGATCCTGACGCTGACAGATGACTCACTGTTCCTTAATGGCAGTGTTCACTGTAACTGGGTAAGAGAATGGCTCTCTGACAGTGTACAGACACACTGCGATATCTGAGAAAATGTTATATGAGTCATTCATATGGACAGCAAGCAAACGAGTAAACAAATAAACAATCTATCGGTGTTATGTCTGTCTGTGTGTAGATAGAAGAATTTCAGTTCCCCTTTCTTCCCACGTACCTCTCAGAAAGGTAGCATAAAGATACTTAAATGAATATGCCCGGCTAATTAGCTTTCCAGGTAGCTTAGCAACGATAGCATTTGTTTTCACTTCATATAATAACTCACACTTTATTTTGCACTTTGCTAAGCAGCGATAATATGAGCATGGATCAAGAGCAAGCTGTGTTCCTGGCATTTCAATTAACAAACCAGCAAACCTGCCGTGTAGTCCCAAAAAACAAGGGCAAATAAACCAGGACAGTTTTTGACTAAACCGGAGCAGATTCCTCAAGCGTTTATGGATTTTTATAATTCCCTATAAAAGAATACAGGGACGGCCTCTGGTGAAGAAGCGGGTAGATCCTTCCTAGATAAGATTCATTTGGCGAAACTTCCAGAATTTGCACTACAAGCATTAGATAGCCCTATTTGCTGAGTGGGAAGTCTGAGAGGCCATTGCAACCCAGGCCCGGATGGATATACCAATATAGAGTTTTATCAAAAATTCACAAAGATAATATCCCCAATAATATAATAACTGTTACACAGGGGTGGGGGGTCAGGATGAGGAGATGGGCTGCAAGTGCAAGTTTTAATGACTAACAAACAAGATGAAACTAAAACCAAACAAGAAACAAAACACTACAATGACCAAAACACAAGATACCAAAAACCAAATGACATAGACAATAAGCAACCCACTGGGAGACAAACAACCAGCAGGGAGACACAACCAACGGACAAGGAGACAAAGCAACGGCAGAGGAACAAATGCCAAGCAAGAACGAAGGGCACAACATGGAGTATAAAACAACAAGGGTTAACGAGAGACACCTGGGAAGGGGCGGAGCCAGAAACAGGTGAGGGGCCTGACAAGAGGGCGGAGACAGGAGGAGCAAAAAAACAAAACAAACAGAAGCACATGGAACAGAGTGACAGACAGCACATGGACATGACAAGACAGAAACAGGAAGCCAGAGAAGACAGACCGACATGAACAGGACAGGGCAGGGTGTGACAACAATAACATACAACTGTGTTCTGAAAACAGACCGCCTGGCCGCCTCCTGGAGAGACGCCTTTGTAACTGTTAACGAAGGGAAGAATCCTCCTGAGTGCAGTCCATCCAGAACAAACCGGATTTATTTCAGGCCAGTTTTCATATAACACTGACTCGAGTCAGAGTCAGTGGGGAGGAAGCTATTATATTATCTTAGGATGCAGAAAAGGCATTTGATTGTCTCTCTTTAAAAAAAAATTATGGGATTTGTCAAAACTGTATGCGGTGGATTCGTATACTGTACTCAGAACCAAGAGCTTCAGCTAGAGTTAATGGACACCCATCAGACTTGAGAGAGGAACACGACAAGGAGATCCATTATCACCTGCTCTGTTTGCCGTCTGTATTGAACTCCGGGCTCAGATTATTAGAGATAACAAAATATATCTGGAACCCTGGCCAGAGATGAAGAACAAAAGATATCCCCATACGCCGATGACATGCTCCCTTATTTATCAAGCCTGTCTTCCTCCGTACCAGCTCGGAAGGCATGCATTAAAAATATGGCTACTACTCTGTGGCTAATGAGGCTATAGACATTAATGGTAAAATGCTACAACATATTTGTGGATAGGGGTTTTTGAGGACAAAGAGAGGGTATTAAATATCTTGGCATCCTGATACCACCTTTACTGGACAGGTAACTATAGACCTGCTAAAGTAGTCCATAACATTAAAGTAGTCCATTGCACAGAGCAGACTGTACTTCCTCAGGAGGCTGGGGTCCTTCAGGATCTGCCAGAAACTCCTGCTGATGTTCTACCAGTCTGTGGTAGCCAGCGTCCTCTTCTATGCTGTGGTGTGTTGGGGAGGAAGTATCAGCAGGAGGGATGCTGGACGACTCGACAGGCTGGTGAGGAAAGCTGGTTCTGTGCTGGGACTAGAGCTGGAGTCCTTAACACCACTGGCGGAGAGGAGAGCCCTCAGCAAGCTGCTGAACATCATGGACAATGTTCACCATCCTCTGCACAGCACGATCATCAGGCAGAGGAGCTCATTCAGTGGCAGACTGCTGTCCCAGTCCTGCTCCACAGACAGACTCAGGAAGTCTTTTGTCCCTCAGGCCATAAGACTGTTCAACTCCTCTCAGTTCAGCCAATGAATCTATTAAAAATGATTTAACCTGCTGGTCTGAGTTACCTAACTACGCCAGAGCAAATAGAATCGATGCATATCGTCGGTGTCAGATGAAAAACATGTATCTTCATTTTGGTCCATTTTGACTTTTATACATCATTTGAACACAGCCGCTGTCGCTTACACTCTGTGAGAACTGTATGATGAATGGACCAACAGAAATGGCCCAAAAGTCTTTGGAACGACGTCTGGTTCCATTGACTTACTTTACAATTGAATGAGGTTTTTGGCCTCTCCTGTAAAGTTGCCATGTTGGAGATTTTCTTTGGACAGGTACGATATGAATATTCTTCCTATATTATTATGTTCATTTCAAATGCTTCCTGAAAATCAACCTTCCAAATGTTAGACCGTATGATATCCAGTTTTGTCTGGCAGTGTAAAAAGCCCAGAATTGGCCCTCCCAGATCTAGAGCTGCACTTTTGGGCTGCTCAGCTACAGTCTATAGTGGCTAGCATTACCAATGATACTGCAAGTGTAACAGTTTGGTTGAGGCGGGATGCAAGTGCATAGTGGTTTTATTGGCATTAGTCCGGGTAACAGGGGTCAAAACACAGGTGGGTATCGTTGAAGACATGTCCATAAATTGAAATCAGAAAGAAAACCAGGTCAAGAACTGAAGACAAACACAAACACTACAAAACAATGAAAACAAGAACTGAAAGGAAAACACCGTTTACGATCTACACAGGTAAAACACAAGGTTAAGATTTACACAGGTAAAACAGCTAAGATCTAACAAAGGTACAACAGCACAGAACTATCACAGGGAAAGAACACAGACTTCACAAACAGGCAGGGCAAACAAAGGGGGCTTAATACAAGTCCTAATGGGTACAGATAGGTATCAGGTGCGGGAGTGGGTGGAGACAGTGGGGAGCCGGAAAAGCAACGCCATGAAACAACCAGGAGGGGCGTAGTTTGACATGAACAGGGACAGGCAGACATAGCTGTAAACATACGTTAGAGGGTCCTTAGTCCCTTGACAGGGATGAGCACCTGGATAAGGAACAGTTCTCTCCGGAGGTCTCTCTGCCCCTCTCTTGGCTCTAACCCCAGTTAAATCTGTGCCTAATTTCACCCCATTGTATTTAGACTCGAGATTTAAGAATTGGTCTAGACGTGGCTTAACCTGTATACACAATGTATTTCCATCTAAAGTTCTCAAATCCTTTGTTCAAATTAGGCAGGAGTTTGATCTTGATTTTGAGAAACTTTCGTCATTTTCGTAATGAGAATGATGATCTTGAAAAGATAAAATGACCTTCTCCTGTAGAGCCATATCTTATAAAAACATAACTAGGCGACTCACCCAGAAAAAAAAAATTCAAACTTCTATCAAGCTCTGAAAACAGGGGACTCACAAAATTCCTTATATCGTCGCTGTCCAAAACAAAACAGGTATCTCCAAAAAGGCAGCTTTACAGGAGAGGCCGAATCCTCATTTAATATGAATGGAAGTCAATGGAACCAGACGTCTTTCCAAGCAGTTCTGGGCCATTTCTGTTGGTCCATTCTTCCTGAAACTCACAAACAGCAGCTCATGTGATCAAATGAGGCTTAAAAGTAAAAATCAACAGAAATGGAGATACAGGTTTTTCTTCGGACAGCGATGATATATTAAATGTAAATGAGACAAAGAGTTAAGATTGGAAAAATATTTGTTCATGTCACTTGACTAGCTGCTCCGGTCTGTGTGCATGTAGTCCTGTGTGGCGCAGCCATCTGCCAATAATGCTGGCACTAACAGGATGACTCATGGAGGACATCGCTGCTCGGCGAATGTCTACGGTCGTGGCTGTTGGGTCAGTCAGGTACAGAGATAAGGCTCGTCCTTGCCTAGGACACATGTGCGGTCGAGTGTGAAACATGAATCATTTGCATGTTGCACGATCTCAGACCCACCCACCAAGTTTCATTCCAGTGGGTCGATTCCTTCTGGGTGCGGCTATTGCTTGACGATGAGTATATATGTGTATATATATATATATATATTACTAGGTATATGATGCTTTGCATTCCCTGCTGTACTCTACTTCTACAAAACCAGGGCTCGCAGTGGGGCGTACAGCTTTTGCACACACAAAGCATCACATTGCATGCAACCCTGAGAAGCACACTGAACATGGCCATGCTGTTACACCCCATCACCTCATCTCACTTCAGCTGAGATTCAGAAACAGATAGTGCTGTAACAATATGGGCACTCCTGCTGGGCAGAGGAAGCCTGCCAGGAAAATAGGGTGAAATTATACACGGCATCAAAGAAGGACGAGGGCCCGCCGGGTCAGATCCTGAGGCTGGAGTGCCCTCTTGTGATGCTACAGAGTACTTTTTCTGGGAGAGAGAATTTACATAATGGTTTTCATCACCGCCACCAACAACAACAACAAAGGCTTCAGCCCCGAAGTGTTTGGCGTAACTCGAGAGTGTACTTATGCGTTAACATATGCATAAATACAGAAACGTCCATGATTTACAATGGAGCCCAAAGTGAGTGGACATGCAGGCCCTTCAGGTTACTCCACCAAACGGTTGATACAGGGATATTCCTTTCAGATGAAAAACACTGATGGTGAGGTGTTTGGGTGGACAAAGCCAGGAGGAGATTGAAGCCCCCCATACTGACTGAAGCTCGGGCTGCTATATATATGATTTGTTTGTTTGGTTGGACATATGGTAATATACTGACTCGAAATGGCAGCTTTACAGGGGAGGACAAAAACCTAATTCCATTATAATGGAAATCAATGGCACCAGACTTATTTCCAAGCTATTTTTGGCCATTTCTTTTGGTCCATTCATCATGAAACTTCCCTCCAGTGTAAACAGCAGCTGCTGTGTTCAAATGATGAATTTTAAAATGTTTTGAAATTTTTGAAATTTAAATTTACATGTTTTTCTATGGACAGTGAGATTTAAATAGGTACATACACATATGCATATATACCATGAATACTTTAAACTGTGTTGGAGACGTTTACCCAACTCCACTTTGCCTGTAGCTATTTAGTTTTAATTTTTTTTTTACTTATTATCATAATTTATTTTATTCATTTATTAATTCACCTATTTTGCATTATTCATATTATTATTCCAATTCATATTTAATTTTTTAGTCCCTTTTATTATTTTTTATGGTCACTGATTGCTGTGTATATTTATTTAATTATATATATTTTTATTTTATATTTACTGTAGAAATATTTTTTAAATTTTTAAATTTTTTAATTTTCTTTTTTTTCACTTTCTTAATTAAATCTTAATCATTCTCCAGATTCTTTTCTCTTGTTTGGGTTATTGTTAATTTGTTCTAAATACTTTGCCAGCTAAAAATAAAAAAAAAAGTTTTTTATTTTTTTAATTTATTTTTTAAAATCCTCTCTAAAGTCTCTAAAAGCTCGACTACATTGAAATGAGGGTCATCCTCAATGCATTACCCAGTGGAACTAAGGGTTGATTGATTTGTAATGATCAGTGAAAGGTGGCTGGGACCGAGTTGACATTCTTCAATTCTACTACTACAGTAATGGGTGCACTTCTAATAGCACATATGATTAAGTGTGCTACTGTGTGGTTTGGGACACACCAGTAATAATGCAGCAGTGAATCTCAGACCTTTAGATTCCATCTTTCATTTGTTAGCAAATAAAATATATCAGTTTAATAATAGAACACTCAGATGAAAGCCTGACAAGCTGTAGTGTGGAGTCCCAGTGAGATGGGCTACAGAACAGTCCAGATGCAGTGCACTTGTTCGGGGTAGATGTACTTATTCCATGAGGCCCCATACCAGGCACCTCCCCGAGCAGAGCAGTCTCAAAAATCTGTCTATCTATCTATACCACCTGTGTATCACCTGTATACCAGCTCTGTATCACCTGTATACCACCTGTATATCAGCTCTGTATCACCTGTGTATCACCTGTATACCAGTTCTGTATAACCTGTATACCACTTGTGTATCACCTGTTTATCACCTGTATACCAGCTCTGTATCACCTGTGTATCACCTGTATACCACCTTTATATCAGCTCTGTATCACCTGTTTATCACCTGTATACCAGCTCTGTATCACCTGTGTATCACCTGTATACCAGTTCTGTATAACCTGTATACCACCTGTGTATCGCATGTTTATCACCTGTATACCAGCTCTGTATCACCTGTGTATCACCTGTATACCAGTTCTGTATAACCTGTATACCACCTGTGTATCGCATGTTTATCACCTGTATACCTGCTCTGTATCACCTGTGTATCACCTGTATACCACCTTTATATCAGCTCTGTATCACCTGTGTATCACCTGTATACCAGTTCTGTATAACCTGTATACCACCTGTGTATCGCATGTTTATCACCTGTATACCTGCTCTGTATCACCTCTGAATCACCTGTATACCAGTTCTGTATAACCTGTATACCACCTGTGTATCACCTGTATACCTCCTGTGTATCACCTCTGTATCACCTGTATACCAGCTCTGTATCACCTCTGAATCACCTGTATACCAGTTCTGTATAACCTGTATACCACCCGTGTATTACCTGTATACCACCTGTGTATCACCTCTGTATCACCTGTATACCAGCTCTGTATCACCTGTGTATCACCTGTATACCAGCTCTGTATCACCTGTACAGCTGTATCCTTCTTGTACTGACTGACAGCATCATTATACTTCTCGTACTCTGACCGCCTTTACCAAGTAGTTCACTAAGCAGGGTGCCAGCCATTTCCAGCCATTAGTCTTCCAGTCGTGTGTATTTCTGTCAGATCCAGCCAATAAACAGTAAGTGTGCATGAAAACATGTAGAAGTGAGTTCCATGTGGAGAATGTGCCAACCTGTTTTCAATCAACACAGCATGTTTTTAACCAGACGAGGCCCAAACTCGAGCATCCCACTGGCCATGCAGAGGCACAGTACTACCAGCAGAGGGAGCCATTGAGTCAGCACTGAGAGTCCAGCTCCCAAAACAGATTACATAGCCTCAGCCATTCAGATCTTCCACTGTATATAACCACCTGTATATATGGGTATGCGTGCATGTATATACTATATACATATGTGCATATATAAACTATCATTCTGGTCGCTGGGGTCCGTACTGCCTGGCTCCTGTAGCTGTGCTTTAGGTAGGCGAAGATATGAAGCCTAGAGCTGAGGCTGTGTGCTGTGCTCCGGGGGTTGCTGCTGCTTGCACGTAGCACCAGTGGAGTTGTGGAGGCAGGGGGTGGGTTGTTGTCATGGTACATCTCTCCCCAGTGGAGGATGGGTTAAGTACTCAGGGATTTCCACCAGAGCAAGACTCCACACCAGCCGGACCATCTGCCTACAAGCCCTCCCTCCTTCCCTCTCTCCCTCCCTCCCTCCATTCTCCTCCTCCTAATCATCTGCTTCCAGGAGGGGAGGCTTGTATGATGCCTAATGAGTGTAATATTAAGACTGATAGAGAGCCACTTCACTGGAAACTGACTCTAATATGGATCAGCCATTGGGTGTTATCTACATTAACAGTGCTAACAAGAGTAGATGACCTGACGGATATGTTAGCATGCTAACGCTATTCCATTAGCCTGTATCAGAAAGGATGCTCCCATCATTTGATATC
Source organism: Prochilodus magdalenae (assembly GCA_024036415.1). Classification (NCBI taxonomy): domain Eukaryota; kingdom Metazoa; phylum Chordata; class Actinopteri; order Characiformes; family Prochilodontidae; genus Prochilodus; species Prochilodus magdalenae. The sequence continues at coordinate 39,565 of JAMWET010002309.1, read as the reverse complement.
TGCAAATGAAGTCCCAGGAAGGAGAACTTTAATGCACAGTGCTAGTCCAAACACAGCTACAACTGCTAGCATGAGAGCATCTCATTGAACATTAGCATGCTAATGTTGTTCTGTTAGCGCCTATCAGTATCTGCTATCAAGGGCTTGGAATCTATATCAAAGATACATACAGGCTAGCACATTACTTCAGAGAATGAGGATTAAGAGCATCCCCTAATTCCCTAGCCTGTTAAGGGAAAATCTCTGGGAGTGGGAATGCTAAATGCTGTTGTAAACACAGTGATGTATGGTTATACCTAACTGGAAGCATTTAGTAGGCCAGCAGCATGTTCATGTAATTCTTTAGGGCTGGTATGGCCTGGTACAAAATCCAGAACTATGATAACTACCTCACTGCTACAGGCTAATAGGCCATATTAGCAGTCCATCTATTTCACTTTTCGATAGGAGCACGATCTCTGGGAAAAGGACTGGCTAAATATAGCTGTAAACACTGTGATGTACTCACAGCAAAGTGAAATCAGTCAGTAGGTAATAGAGATAATAGCTAATTCAATTAGCTTTAGCATGCTACTATTATTCCTCAAGTGTTTGAAACCCCTAAGAATGGTTTCGGAAAATGTGGCAACGCTCCCACAGGCTAATGTTTTGACATTCGGCCTGTTTGCTTGTCAGACTGGGATGCTAAAGAGGTAACCACAGTCACTCAACATTAGCATGCTACTGTTATCCTCTTAGCCCTTTCCAGTATTCATCTATTTATGGATAACAATAAATGTGACATCACTCCAGCCTAGCATATGAGCAGAAATAGTTGGCATCTCTGATTTCCTTTTCCATGAATCTCTGGGAAAAGGAAATGCTAAAAATAGCTGTACTACATATATAAAAGTGCACCTATTCAGTAGGCTAGTACAGACAGTGAATAGCTCTATTAGCACTGGCCTACGCTAATGTTATTTCATTAGCATTTAGCAGGCTAGCATGTTGACAGCTGCTTAAGTGAACTCAAATTGGCATCACCTATTCCCTTTTCTACAAAAGGAAAATCTTCGGTATATGTTAATAAAGAGAAATGATGAAATGATGAGGACGGTTGTAGAAATAGTCTAGAATAGAGCAGATATCTTACATTATCAGGAAATGGATGATAAGAAATGCTACCACCCAATTTGGCTAATATATTATTAGCAATTGCATAGGAGATATAAAAAGTTCCATGAAGGTAAAGTCCCTGAGAAGAGTAAATTAAATTAAATTAGCATTTAATAAAACAAAATAGTATCCTAGCATGCTAATGCTATTAGCATTCCTGTATCTGTGTGTAAAGTTAATGGTAACTGAAGGTGCAAACCCAGCATTGTACGTATTTAGAGAGAAGTGCCCCTATTCAGTAGGCTAGTATATGCTAGTAGGTTAACACATGCTAATGTCATTCTATTAGTCCTTATAGGCACGGATCTGTGTTCAAGTGTTTGAAACTGCCATACCATAAGAATGGTAAAAAGTAATAAACGAAAAGAAAATAATAAACACGGTCATAAGAAAACAGAGAGTCGATAACCGTGATAGCACGCTAGCACAGCAAAGAGCTGCCCTCAAGTGTTAAAACCTACATGACAGGTAAGAAATGCTAAATCATCCGTCTAGGCCAATTACAAGGAGCTCTATAATAGGAAATATAAACGCTGAATACAACACAAAGTCATATGTGTGTTCAGAAGGCTAGCATGCTACTGTCATTACTGTAGGTTTTCTGCATTCATGTGTGAGAAGCCCCTCAGAATGGAAGGAAAGGTAAACACACCCAGGCTAACATGTTATCACTTGTTAAACAGACTGAGAAACAGCTGCCAGCGTCAATTTCCTCAACTGTGGAAATGACATTAACACTAAATACAGTATACAGTATTTAATATAGAGTAGTTCTTGTATATACTAGTAGGCTAACACATGCTAATGTTATCCCATTAGCCTTTTATGGTATAGATCTACATTTAAGTGATTGAAAGCCATGAGAATGTTAAAACCTTGACACCAAAAACTGGCTTAGGAGATTGAAAAATCCTCTATTTCCTTTTCTATCAAAGGAAATTCCCTGAAAAACAGAAATGATAAAGCTGGTGATAAAAACCCAGTCATACAGCAAGGTGCAAGCATTCAACAGGCTAGTAAACAGAGTAGATACGTTTTACATTAGCCTGTTAGCACACCTCAGTAAAGATCAAGTGTTTTAACCTGTAACAAGTGCTACATCACCCCTGTGGGACCGATTGCCAAAATTATTGAAAACTACAAGAACAAGAACTTCTATAAAGGGACATGTAAACGCTACTCAGTTATATGTGTGTTCAGCAGGCTAGCATGCTAATGTTATTCCATTAGCCTTTGCCAATAAAGGTCTGCACTCAAGTGTTTTAAAGCCGGAGGCACGGTGGGAAATGCGACAACACTCAGACTAACATATTAACAATTGTTTAAGACTGAGAATTAGCTGGCATCACCTGTTTCCTGTTCTATAAAGGGAAAATCTGGGAAAGGGAAATGCTAAATATAGCTGAATAGCAGGCAGAGAAAGAGCACCTATTCAGCAGAGAGTGAAAAGTCCATTAGCTTGTATCTGCAAGCATCTGCTTTTCAGTGGCTGAAAATACACTGTAAAGGTAGTAACAGCGAAGTGTTCAACAGGCTAGTAAAGTTAGCATGCTAATGATAATCCAACTATCTGTTAGCACTAACAGCAAAGGCCTGCCCTACTGAGACAAAGCTGGCCTGGGTTCTGGTCTAAACTGATCTAGCACTGGTCTGGGGCTGGTTTAGCTGGGCACCCAAATTGACTTTGACCAGTATACCATCGTGGATACATGATATATGCTGATTTGTTGGTGACCACGTGTACATATATAGTCATAAAAGCAAAATTACACAGCAAATTAGAAAAGAAACAGAAATAATAAAACTGATATAATGAAGAATAAAATGAAATAAAATAAAAAAATAAAAAATTAGAAAAATAAAAATAAAAAATTAGAAAAATTAATAAAATTTGAATTTTAAATTATGTTTTAATTCAATTTATCTAATAACATAAGTTTTTAATATTTTTTTAAATGTGTACTGGAAATGAATATACCTATCTCTGCAAAATCTATTCTATCCATCTTCTATACAGTTCTACTTATATACTTATATACTTACCTATGCATACTTCTATACGCTTCTATCCAGAAAAGTTCTGTACCGGAAAATCAGTGGGAGCATCAGTGCTAAATACAGCTGCACACACACCAACCCAGTCCTGCTAAACGGTGTTCCAGTGGGCTAGCATGCTAACGTTGCTCCTGTAGCCCTCTTCACCAACTCCCACAACTGGAAGGACTTATGACAGCGCTGCTACGAGCTAACACATTGTCAGTCTCAACCGAGCATCTCCACAGCTCCATCAGGTTAGCTTCAGGGCCGCGAAGCTAGCAGTGATGCAGCAGGACATCAACATAAAAGCCCTCGTCGGGGCACACATGGCTAAATCGGGCGCCGGCTCTGCTCGAAAGTAATGACATTTAAACACTGCAGACTCACGTGTTTCTGCGAGGCCTGACAAAACAAATCTATTAGACAGAGCTCCCCGCGCAGCCACAACCAGGAAATATGACCTTCTGCATTCTTCGTTCCCTGATTTAATGAAGTCTATCTCCTGTCCCAAAACTAATTACAGGTACAAAGAGACACCGGCAGATGAAAGAACCTAAGCTTTGATGGATGGTGTGGGACTACACGAATGCAATTTGTGCTGTAATTGACAACAGAAGAGCATGTGCAGCGTCGGGCAGCGTTGTCGCCGTGCGTTACGAGAGTTATTGGCAGCTCAAACAGGTTGGACACGCTCAAACACGAGGAACGATAAGACCACGGAGGGAACAGCATGGGTGGACCTCCACGGATACACAGCCCATGCAGGATGCTTCTAGCCCTAGCGAGCGGCTACGAAGCTGCAAAGTGTAAATCATAACACATCTGCTTATCGGGAACGTCTGAGAAACACGCACTGTTTAAAAAGCCCACTTGCATTCCTGGGAAATGGGAAGGGAATTCCAAAGAAGCGTACCACGTTCCACTACACTACAGACGGATAAGACCAACCCCTCTACAGCTACAGTTGGACTAAACTGCTTGTAGTGATATCTAGAGCCCATTTCAGTGGAACTGCTATACTCAGAAGTCAGTCTCCAGGATGGAACCTAAAGGGAGCCTGACATTCCCAACAACACGCAGTAGGATAATGGCATATCTGGCAACACATATGGCTGGAAACCAGGACAAATAGGCACCCCATCCCCGCAGTTCAAGCCCCTTTGTGTCTAAAACTAGATTAGTCCTCCGAACAGAGAGCTGCGGCTGAACCCTCCCCCACCCTGGATGACTAGATACTCCCAACTTTCTGCTGTCACAGCAACAGGTCGGCCTAAGCAGCCTAGACTGGAAAAATAAAGAGTCGGCCCTCAGGAAGCAGTTTGGTGGAGCACCTCCTAAAGAAGCTCTTTGTTTATGGGGTTAAAGCCATAGTG